>CM065590.1:3404263-3427058 GCA_033119425.1 Bufotes viridis | reverse complement strand
GCTGTACAGCCTCTCTGGGGGGTGTTCCCCTGTAACTGTGGCTCCTATGTCAGTCCTGCAGTGAGGCTGTACAACGCTGTATACTGCTGTACAGCCTCTCGTTTGTCCCCTGTAACTGGGGCTCCTATGTCAGTCCTGCACTGAGGCTGTACAGCGCTGTACACTGCTGTACGGCCTCTCTGGGGGGTGTTCCCCCTGTAACTGGGGCTCCTATGTCAGCTGTGCACTGAGGCTGTACAGCGCTGTATACTGCTGTACGGCCTCTCTGGGGGGTGTTCCCCTGTAACTGGGGCTCCTATGTCAGTCCTGCACTGAGACTGTATAGTGCTGTATACTGCTGTACAGCATCTCTGGGGGGTGTTCCCCCTGTAACTGGGGCTCCTATGTCAGTCCTGCACTGAGGCTGTACAGCGCTGTATACTGCTGTACAGCCTCTCTGGGGGGTGTTCCCCCTGTAACTGGGGCTCCTATGTCAGCCCTGCACTGAGGCTGTACAGCGCTGTATACTGCTGTACGGCCTCTCGGGGGTGTTCCCCCTGTAACTGGGGCTCCTATGTCAGCCCTGCACTGAGGCTGTACAGCGCTGTATACTGCTGTACTGCCTCTCTGGGAGGTGTTCCCTCTGTAACTGGGGCTCCTATGTCAGTCCTGCACTGAGGCTGTATAGTGCTGTATACTGCTGTACACCCTCTCTGGGGGGTGTTCCCCTATAACTGGGGCTCCTATGTCAGTCCTGCACTGAGGCTGTACAGCGCTGTATACTGCTGTACGGCCTCTCTGGGGGGTGTTCCCCTGTAACTGAGGCTCCTATGTCAGCCCTGCACTGAGGCTGTACAGCGCTGTATGCTGCTGTACAGCCTCTCTGGGGGGTGTTCCCCCTGTAACTGGGGCTCCTATGTCAGTCCTGCACTGAGGCTGTACAGCGCTGTATACTGCTGTACAGCCTCTCTGGGGGGTGTTCCCCTGTAACTGCTTGTATCTATAACATCATCTCCTATATCTACACCGCTTGTATCTATAACATCACCTCCTGTATCTACACCGCTTGTATCTATCACCGCCTGTATCTACACCGCTTGTATCTATAACATCATCTCCTGTATCTACACCGCTTGTTTCTATAACATTATCTCCTGTATCTACACCGCTTGTATCTATAACATCACCTCCTGTATCTACACCGCTTGTATCTATAACATCATCTCCTGTATCTACACCGCTTGTATCTATAACATCATCTTCTGTATCTACACCGCTTGTATCTATAACATCATCTCCTGTATCTACACCGCTTGTATCTATAACATCATCTCCTGTATCTACACCGCTTGTATCTATAACATCACCTCCTGTATCTACACCGCTTGTATCTATAACATCACCTCCTGTATCTACACTGCTTGCATCTATAACATCATCTCCTGTATCTACACCGCTTGTATCTATAACATCACCTCCTGTATCTACACCGCTTGTATCTATAACATCACCTCCTGTATCTACACAGCTTGTATCTATAACATCACCTCCTGTATCTACACCGCTTGTATCTATAACATCATCTCCGATATCTACACCGCTTGTATCTATAACATCACCTCCTGTATCTACACCGCTTGTGTCTATAACATCACCTCCTGTATCTACACCGCTTGTGTCTATAACATCACCTCCTGTATCTACACCGCTTGTATCTATAACATCATCTCCTGTATCTACACCGCTTGTATCTATAACACCATCTCCTGTATCTACACCGCTTGTATCTATAACATCATCTCCTGTATCTACACCGCTTGTATCTATAACATCACCTCCTGTATCTACACCGCTTGTATCTATAAAATCATCTCCTGTATCTACTCCGCTTGTATCTATAACATCACCTCCTGTATCTACACAGCTTGTATCTATAACATCATCTCCTGTATCTACAACGCTTGTATCTATAACATCATCTCCTGTATCTACACCGCTTGTATCTATAACATCATCTCCTGTATCTACACCGCTTGTATCTATAACATCATCTCCTGTATCTACACTGCTTGTATCTATAACATCACCTCCTGTATCTACTCCGCTTGTATCTATAACATCACCTCCTGTATCTACACCGCTTGTATCTATAATATCATCTCCTGTATCTACACCGCTTGTATCTATAACATCACCTCCTGTATCTACACCGCTTGTATCTATAACATCATCTCCTGTATCTACACCGCTTGTATCTATAACATCACCTCCTGTATCTACACCGCTTGTATCTATAACACCATCTCCTGTATCTACACCGCTTGTATCTATAACACCATCTCCTGTATCGTCACAGTTTGTATCTATAACATCACCTCCTGTATCGTCACAGCTTGTATCTATAACACCATCTCCTGTATCTACACTGCTTGTATCTATAACATCATCTCCTGTATCTACACCGCTTGTATCTATAATATCATCTCCTGTATCTACACCGCTTGTATCTATAACATCACCTCCTGTATCGTCACAGCTTGTATCTATAACATCACCTCCTGTATCTACACCGCTTGTATCTATAACATCACCTCCTGTATCGTCACAGCTTGTATCTATAACATCACCTCCTGTATCGTCACAGCTTGTATCTATAACATCACCTCCTGTATCGTCACAGCTTGTATCTATAACATCACCTCCTGTATCTACACCGCTTGTATCTATAACATCATCTCCTGTATCTACACTGCTTGTATCTATAACACCATCTCCTGTATCTACACCGCTTGTATCTATAACACCATCTCCTGTATCTACACCGCTTGTATCTATAACATCATCTCCTGTATCTACACCGCTTATATCTATAACACCATCTCCTGTATCTACACCGCTTGTATCTATAACATCATCTCCTGTATCTACACCGCTTGTATCTATAACATCATCTCCTGTATCTACACCGCTTGTATCTATAACATCATCTCCTGTATCTACACCGCTTGTATCTATAACATCATCTCCTGTATCTACACCGCTTGTATCTATAACATCATCTCCTGTATCTACACCGCTTGTATCTATAACATCATCTCCTGTATCTACACCGCTTGTATCTATAACATCATCTCCTGTATCTACACCGCTTGTATCTATAACATCATCTCCTGTATCTACACCGCTTGTATCTATAACATCATCTCCTGTATCTACACCGCTTGTATCTATAACATCATCTCCTGTATCTACACCGCTTGTATCTATAACATCATCTCCTGTATCTACACCGCTTGTATCTATAACATCATCTCCTGTATCTACACAGCTTGTATCTATAACATCATCTCCTGTATCTACACCGCTTGTATCTATAACATCATCTCCTGTATCTACACCGCTTGTATCTATAACATCATCTCCTGTATCTACACAGCTTGTATCTATAACACCATCTCCTGTATCTACACCGCTTGTATCTATAATATCATCTCCTGTATCTACACCGCTTATATCTATAACATCACCTCCTGTATCGTCACAGCTTGTATCTATAATATCATCTCCTGTATCTACACCGCTTGTATCTATAACATCATCTCCTGTATCTACACCGCTTGTATCTATAACATCACCTCCTGTATCTACACCGCTTGTATCTATAACATCATCTCCGATATCTACACCGCTTGTATCTATAACATCATCTCCTGTATCTACACCGCTTGTATCTATAACATCATCTCCTGTATCTACACCGCTTGTATCTATAACATCATCTCCTGTATCTACACCGCTTGTATCTATAACATCATCTCCTGTATCTACACCGCTTGTATCTATAACATCATCTCCTGTATCTACACCGCTTGTATCTATAACATCATCTCCTGTATCTACACCGCTTGTATCTATAACATCATCTCCTGTATCTACACCGCTTGTATCTATAACATCATCTCCTGTATCTACACCGCTTGTATCTATAACATCATCTCCTGTATCTACACCGCTTGTATCTATAACATTATCTCCTGTATCTACACCGCTTGTATCTATAACATCATCTCCTGTATCTACACCGCTTGTATCTATAACATCATCTTCTTTATCTATTAGGTGTGAGTTCAGGAAACACAGGGATAATTTAAAAGGTAAGGTCAGGAGTCATGTGTCCGGGGAGCTTACACTCTATTATTACACACACGTGTCACTGACAAGAAGGGTTATATGTGTACTCCATACAGCAGCTCAGCTCTGCCCCTGCCCCCTGGCCGCCCCCTGTAGGGGTCTGGTTACTGCCTTATTTTAGGCTCAGCTTGAGGACTCGATGTAGCCGGGACAGCTGCTCTTCTGTGAGTGACAGCCAGCTGCCAGGGAGTGTATGACGTGCGGCCTGAGGTCAGTGATGCCTCTGTCACCAGACTGGGGTCATGTCCTCCTGCACTGTCCACATTTAGACAATCGCCTCAACCTTCATTCACTTCACAAGTCTCCAGCCTCCGTCTGCCCTTCTCTCTGCAGGAGAAAGCGTGCCTCTGTCATACTACCCTCAGTCACCACTGACTCCTAACTCTTCTCAGTCACCCTGCCTCCTCTCATACCTCCTCAGTCACCCTGCCTCCTCTCATACCTCCTCAGTCACCCTGCCTCCTCTCATACTTCCTCAGTCACCCTGCCTCCTCTCATACCTCCTCAGTCACCCTGCCTCCTCTCATACCTCCTCAGTCACCCTGCCTCCTCTCATACCTCCTCAGTCACCCTGCCTCCTCTCATACCTCCTCAGTCACCCTGCCTCCTCTCATACCTCCTCAGTCACCCTGCCTCCTCTCATACCTCCTCAGTCACCCTGCCTCCTCTCATACCTCCTCAGTCACCCTGCCTCCTCTCATACCTCCTCAGTCACCCTGCCTCCTCTCATACCTCCTCAGTCACCCTGCCTCCTCTCATACCTCCTCAGTCACCCTGCCTCCTCTCATACCTCCTCAGTCACCCTGCCTCCTCTCATACCTCCTCAGTCACCCTGCCTCCTCTCATACCTCCTCAGTCACCCTTCCTCCTCTCATACCTCCTCAGTCACCCTGCCTCCTCTCATACCTCCTCAGTCACCCTGCCTCCTCTCATACCTCCTCAGTCACCCTGCCTCCTCTCATACCTCCTCAGTCACCCTGCCTCCTCTCATACCTCCTCAGTCACCCTGCCTCCTCTCATACCTCCTCGGTCACCCCGCTACCTCCTCTCATACTTCCTCAGTCACCCTGTTACCTCCTCTCATACCTCCTCAGTCACGCTTCCTCCTTTCATACCTCCTCAGTCACCCTGCCTCCTCTCATACCTCCTCAGTCACCCCGTTACCTCCTCTCATACCTCCTCAGTCACCCTGCCTCCTCTCATACCTCCTCAGTCACCCTGCCTCCTCTCATACCTCCTCAGTCACCCTGCCTCCTCTCCATACCTCCTCAGTCACCCTGCCTCCTCTCATACCTCCTCAGTCACCCTGCCTCCTCTCATACCTCCTCAGTCACCCTGCCTCCTCTCATACCTCCTCAGTCACCCTGCCTCCTCTCATACCTCCTCAGTCACCCTGCCTCCTCTCATACCTCCTCAGTCACCCTGCCTCCTCTCATACCTCCTCAGTCACCCTGCCTCCTCTCATACCTCCTCAGTCACCCTGCCTCCTCTCCTTACCTCCTCAGTCACCCTGCCTCCTCTCATACCTCCTCAGTCACCCTGCCTCCTCTCATACCTCCTCAGTCACCCTGCCTCCTCTCATACCTCCTCAGTCACCCTGCCTCCTCTCATACCTCCTCAGTCACCCTGCCTCCTCTCATACCTCCTCAGTCACCCTGCCTCCTCTCATACCTCCTCAGTCACCCTGCCTCCTCTCATACCTCCTCAGTCACCCTGCCTCCTCTCATACCTCCTCAGTCACCCTGCCTCCTCTCATACCTCCTCAGTCACCCTGCCTCCTCTCATACCTCCTCAGTCACCCTGCCTCCTCTCATACCTCCTCAGTCACCCTGCCTCCTCTCATACCTCCTCAGTCACCCTGCCTCCTCTCATACCTCCTCAGTCACCCTGCCTCCTCTCATACCTCCTCAGTCACCCTGCCTCCTCTCATACCTCCTCAGTCACCCTGCCTCCTCTCATACCTCCTCAGTCACCCTGCCTCCTCTCATACCTCCTCAGTCACCCTGCCTCCTCTCATACCTCCTCAGTCACCCTGCCTCCTCTCATACCTCCTCAGTCACCCTGCCTCCTCTCATACCTCCTCAGTCACCCTGCCTCCTCTCATACCTCCTCAGTCACCCTGCCTCCTCTCATACCTCCTCAGTCACCCTGCCTCCTCTCATACCTCCTCAGTCACCCTGCCTCCTCTCATACCTCCTCAGTCACCCTGCCTCCTCTCATACCTCCTCAGTCACCCTGCCTCCTCTCATACCTCCTCAGTCACCCTGCCTCCTCTCATACCTCCTCAGTCACCCTGCCTCCTCTCATACCTCCTCAGTCACCCTGCCTCCTCTCATACCTCCTCAGTCACCCTGCCTCCTCTCATACCTCCTCAGTCACCCTGCCTCCTCTCATGCCTCCTCAGTCACCCTGCCTCCTCTCATACCTCCTCAGTCACCCTGCCTCCTCTCATACCTCCTCAGTCACCCTGCCTCCTCTCATACCTCCCTCAGTCACCCTGCCTCCTCTCATGCCTCCTCAGTCACCCTGCCTCCTCTCATACCTCCTCAGTCACCCTGCCTCCTCTCATACCTCCTCAGTCACCCTGCCTCCTCTCATACCTCCTCAGTCACCCTGCCTCCTCTCATACCTCCTCAGTCACCCTGCCTCCTCTCATACCTCCTCAGTCACCCTGCCTCCTCTCATACCTCCTCAGTCACCCTGCCTCCTCTCCATACCTCCTCAGTCACCCTGCCTCCTCTCATACCTCCTCAGTCACCCTGCCTCCTCTCATACCTCCTCAGTCACCCTGCCTCCTCTCATACCTCCTCAGTCACCCTGCCTCCTCTCATACCTCCTCAGTCACCCTGCCTCCTCTCATACCTCCTCAGTCACCCTGCCTCCTCTCCATACCTCCTCAGTCACCCTGCCTCCTCTCACTACCTCCTCAGTCACCCTGCCTCCTCTCATACCTCCTCAGTCACCCTGCCTCCTCTCATACCTCCTCAGTCACCCTGCCTCCTCTCATACCTCCTCAGTCACCCTGCCTCCTCTCATACCTCCTCAGTCACCCCTGCCTCCTCTCATACCTCCTCAGTCACCCTGCCTCCTCTCATACCTCCTCAGTCACCCTGCCTCCTCTCATACCTCCTCAGTCACCCTGCACTCCTCTCCATACCTCCTCAGTCACCCTGCCTCCTCTCATACCTCCTCAGTCACCCTGCCTCCTCTCATACCTCCTCAGTCACCCTGCCTCCTCTCATACCTCCTCAGTCACCCTGCCTCCTCTCATACCTCCTCAGTCACCCTGCCTCCTCTCATACCTCCTCAGTCACCCTGCCTCCTCTCATACCTCCTCAGTCACCCTGCCTCCTCTCCATACCTCCTCAGTCACCCTGCCTCCTCTCATACCTCCTCAGTCACCCTGCCTCCTCTCATACCTCCTCAGTCACCCTGCCTCCTCTCATACCTCCTCAGTCACCCTGCCTCCTCTCATACCTCCTCAGTCACCCTGCCTCCTCTCATACCTCCTCAGTCACCCTGCCTCCTCTCATACCTCCTCAGTCACCCTGCCTCCTCTCATACCTCCTCAGTCACCCTGCCTCCTCTCATACCTCCTCAGTCACCCTGCCTCCTCTCATACCTCCTCAGTCACCCTGCCTCCTCTCATACCTCCTCAGTCACCCTGCCTCCTCTCATACCTCCTCAGTCACCCTGCCTCCTCTCATACCTCCTCAGTCACCCTGCCTCCTCTCATACCTCCTCAGTCACCCTGCCTCCTCTCATACCTCCTCAGTCACCCTGCCTCCTCTCATACCTCCTCAGTCACCCTGCCTCCTCTCATACCTCCTCAGTCACCCTGCCTCCTCTCATACCTCCTCAGTCACCCTGCCTCCTCTCATACCTCCTCAGTCACCCTGCCTCCTCTCATACCTCCTCAGTCACCCTGCCTCCTCTCATACCTCCTCAGTCACCCTGCCTCCTCTCATACCTCCTCAGTCACCCTGCCTCCTCTCATACCTCCTCAGTCACCCTGCCTCCTCTCATACCTCCTCAGTCACCCTGCCTCCTCTCATACCTCCTCAGTCACCCTGCCTCCTCTCATGCCTCCTCAGTCACCCTGCCTCCTCTCATTACCTCCTCAGTCACCCTGCCTCCTCTCCATGCCTCCTCAGTCACCCTGCCTCCTCTCCTTACCTCCTCAGTCACCCTGCCTCCTCTCATACCTCCTCAGTCACCCTGCCTCCTCTCATACCTCCTCAGTCACCCTGCCTCCTCTCATACCTCCTCAGTCACCCTGCCTCCTCTCATACCTCCTCAGTCACCCTGCCTCCTCTCCATACCTCCTCAGTCACCCTGCCTCCTCTCATACCTCCTCAGTCACCCTGCCTCCTCTCATACCTCCTCAGTCACCCTGCCTCCTCTCATACCTCCTCAGTCACCCTGCCTCCTCTCATGCCTCCTCAGTCACCCTGCCTCCTCTCATACCTCCTCAGTCACCCTGCCTCCTCTCCTTACCTCCTCAGTCACCCTGCCTCCTCTCATACCTCCTCAGTCACCCTGCCTCCTCTCATTGCCTCCTCAGTCACCCTGCCTCCTCTCATTACCTCCTCAGTCACCCTGCCTCCTCTCATTACCTCCTCAGTCACCCTGCCTCCTCTCATACCTCCTCAGTCACCCTGCACTCCTCTCATACCTCCTCAGTCACCCTGCACTCCTCTCATCACCTCCTCAGTCACCCTGCCTCCTCTCATACCTCCTCAGTCACCCTGCCTCTCTCTCATGCCTCCTCAGTCACGCTTCCTCCTTTCATACCTCCTCAGTCACCCTGCCTCCTCTCATACCTCCTCAGTCACCCTTCCTCCTCTCATACCTCCTCAGTCACACTGCCTCCTCTCATACATCGTCAATCAACCTGCTACCTCCTCTCATACCTCCTCAATCACCGTTACCTCCTCTCATACCTCCTCAGTCACCCTTGCCTCCTCTCATTACCTCCTCAGTCACCCCTTGCCTCTCTTCTTACCTCCTCAGTCACCCGCTGCCTCCTCTTTCACCTCCTCAGTCACCCTGCCTCCTCTCATACCTCCTCAGTCACCCGTTGCCTCCTCTCTCGCACCTCCTCAGTCACCCGTTACCTCATCTTTCGCCCCCTCAGTCACCCTGTTACCTCCTCTTTCACCCCCTCAGTCACCCTGTTACCTCATCTTTCACCCCCTCAGTCACCCTGCTACTCTCTGCTCTCTTACCCCCTCAGTCACCCGTTACCTCCTCTTTTACCCCCTCAGTCACCCTGTACCTCGTCTTTTGCCTCCTCAGTCACCCCTGTTACCTCCTCTCTTGCACCCCCTCAGTCACCCGTTTGCCCCCTCAGTCACCGTACCTCGTCTTTTGCCCCCTCAGGCACCCGTTACCTCGTCTTTCACCCCCTCAGTCACCCGTTACCTCGTCTTTCACCCACTCAGTCAACCTGTTACCTCGTCTTTTGCCCCCTCAGTCAACCCGTTACCTCGTCTTTTGCCCCCTCAGTCACCCCGTTACCTCGTCTTTTGCCCCCTCAGTCACCCCGTTACCTCCTCTTTCACCCCCTCAGTCACCCGATTACCTCGTCTTTCGCCCCCTCAGTCACCCCGTTACCTCGTCTCTTTGCCCCCTCAGTCACCCGTTACCTCGTCTTTGCCCCCTCAGTCACCCGTTACCTCGTCTTTTACTCCCTCAGTCACCCGTTACCTCGTCTTTTTGCCCCTCAGTCACCCGTTACCTCGTCTTTCACCCCCTCAGTCACCGCCTCGTTACCCTCAGCTCTTTTGCCCCCTCAGTCACCCGTTACCTCGTCTTTCGCCCCCTCAGTCACCCGTTACCTCGTCTCTTTCACCCCTCAGTCACCCGTTACCTCGTCTTTCGCCCCCTCAGTCACCCGTTACCTCGTCTTTCACCCCCTCAGTCACCCGTTACCTCGTCTTTCGCCCCCTCAGTCACCCGTTACCTCGTCTTTCGCCCCCTCAGTCACCCGTTACCTCGCTCTTTCACCCCCTCAGTCACCCTGTTACCTCGTCTTTCGCCCCCTCAGTCACCCTGTTACCTCGTCTTTCGCCCCCTCAGTCACCCCGTTACCTCGTCTTTCGCCCCCTCAGTCACCCGTTACCTCGTCTTTTGCCCCCTCAGTCACCCGTTACCTCGTCTTTTGCCCCCTCAGTCACCCGTTACCTCAGTCTTTTGCCCCCTCAGTCACCCGTTACCTCGTCTTTTGCCCCCTCAGGCACCCGTTACCTCGTCTTTTACCCCCTCAGTCACCCGTTACCTCGTCTTTCGCCCCCTCAGTCACTTCGTTACCTCCTCTTTCACCCCCTCAGTCACCCCGTTACCTCGTCTTTCGCCCCCTCAGTCACCCTGTTACCTCGTCTTTCACCCCCTCAGTCACCCGTTACCTCGTCTTTTACCCCCTCAGTCACCCGTTACCTCGTCTTTCGCCCCCTCAGTCACCCGTTACCTCGTCTTTCGCCCCCTCAGTCACTCCGTTACCTCGTCTTTCACCCCCTCAGTCACCCGTTACCTCGCTCTTTCACCCCCTCAGTCACCCGTTACCTCGTCTTTGCCCCCTCAGTCACCCGTTACCTCGTCTTTTGCCCCCTCAGTCACCCGTTACCTCGTCTTTTGCCCCCTCAGTCACCCGTTACCTCGTCTTTCGCCCCCTCAGTCACTCCGTTACCTCCTCTTTCACCCCCTCAGTCACCCGTTACCTCGTCTTTTGCCCCCTCAGTCACCCCGTTACCTCGTCTTTCGCCCCCTCAGTCACCCGTTACCTCGTCTTTCACCCCCTCAGTCAACCCGTTACCTCCTCTTTCACCCCCTCAGTCACCCGTTACCTCGTCTTTCGCCCCCTCAGTCACCCCGTTACCTCCTCTTTCACCCCGTTAACCTCGTCTTTCGCCCCCTCAGTCACCCGTTACCTCGTCTTTTGCCCCCTCAGTCACCCGTTACCTCGTCTTTTGCCCCCTCAGTCACCCGTTACCTCGTCTTTTGCCCCCTCAGTCACCCGTTACCTCGTCTTTTGCCCCCTCAGTCACCCGTTACCTCGTCTTTTGCCCCCTCAGGCACGCCTCCCCTCACTATCCACTCACGTGGGTGGCCCGGGTGAAGTTTCTACCTTCTCTGTGTCATCTTACTCCCGGCAGAGTCCTGCCCCTCCTGTCACCCTATCCCTCGCCCTACTTCTCTCTCGCCCTGCTTCAGTTTCTGAAGTTTGTGCCTTTGCCCTCCATGCCTGGCCGGGCTGTGGCCGCCCTCCCCCACGCCTATCACTGCTTCTCTCTCTATAACAAGGTCAGTGAAGGATTTCTCTGAATATTCTGCGCCCTGCGTGGGGAATCTACTATGCCCTCCGGAGGTTTCCAACCCATCGATGGGGGGCAGGTAAATATCACAGGGTTGAGAAGAAGGGGTCTTTGCAGAAGATGGAGTCCTCCTGACGTGTTCTGCTTCTCTTACAGCAGGTCGTCCGCTCCGCCGTTACTAAAACTCTGGTCCTGTCTGTCTTTACCGCCATTCTGGGCTCCTTCCAATTTGGATACAACATCGGTGTCATCAACGCGCCACAAAAGGTGGGTTACAGCGGGATGATGGAGACCACTGAGAAATATTTATTCACGAGGACTGATGTGTATGATATGGTATAAAAGATATCCTTACATATTACATGTTCTCATACATACATGATGAGGACTGATGTATATAACATGGTATAGAAAGCTTTCCTTATATATTACATGTTCTCATACATACATGATGAGGACTGATGTGTATGACATGGTATAGAAAGCTATCCTTATATATTACATGTTCTCATACATACATGATGAGGACAGATGTGTATGACTTGGTATAGAAAGATATCCTTATATATTACATGTTCTCATACATACATGATGAGGACTGATGTATATAACATGGTATAGAAAGCTTTCCTTATATATTACATGTTCTCATACATACATGATGAGGACTGATGTGTATGACATGGTATAGAAATCTATCCTTATATATTACATGTTCTCATACATACATGATGAGGACTGATGTGTATGACATGGTATAGAAAGCTATCCTTATATATTACATGTTCTCATACATACATGATGAGGACTGATGTATATAACATGGTATAGAAAGCTATCTTTATATATTACATGTTCTCATACATACATGATGAGGACTGATGTGTATGACATGGTATAGAAAGCTATCCTTATATATTACATGTTCTCATACGTACATGATGGGGACTGATGCTTATGATATGGTATAGAAAGCTATCCTTATATATTTCATGTTCTCATACATACATGATGAGGACTGATGTGTATGACATGGTATAGAAAGCTATCCTTATATATTACATGTTCTCATACATACATGATGAGGACTGATGTATATAACATGGTATAGAAAGCTATCCTTATATATTACATGTTCTCATACATACATGATAAGGACTGATGTGTATGACATGGTATAGAAAGCTATCCTTATATATTACATGTTCTCATACGTACATGATGGGGACTGATGCTTATGATATGGTATAGAAAGCTATCCTTATATATTACATGTTCTCATACATACATGATGGGGACTGATGTATATAACATGGTATAGAAAGCTATCCTTATATATTTCATGTTCTCATACATAAATGATGAGGACTGATGTGTATGACATGGTATAAAAAGCTATCCTTATATATTACATGTTCTCATACATACATGATGAGGACTGATGTATATAACATGGTATAGAAAGCTATCCTTATATATTACATGTTCTCATACATACATGATGAGGACTGATGTATAGACATGGTATAGAAAGCTATCCTTATATATTACATGTTCTCATACATACATGATGAGGACTGATGTGTATAACATGGTATAGAAAGCTATCCTTATATATTACATGTTCTCATACATACATGATGGGGACTGATGTATAATACATGGTATAGAAAGCTATCCTTATATATTACATGTTCTCATACATACATGATGAGGACTGATGTGTATGACATGGTATAGAAAGCTATCCATATATATTACATGTTCTCATACATACATGATGGGGAATGATGTATATAACATGGTATAGAAAGCTATCCTTATATATTACATGTTCTCATACATACATGATGATGACTGATGTGTATGACATGGTATAGAAAGCTATCCTTACATATTACATGTTCTCATACATATATGATGAGGACTGATGTGTATGACATGGTATAGAAAGCTATCCTTATATATTACATGTTCTCATACATACATGATGATGACTGATGTGTATGACATGGTATAGAAAGATATCCTTATATATTACATGTTCTCATACATACATGATGGGGACTGATGTATATAATATGGTATAGAAAGCTATCCTGATATATTACATGTTCTCATACTATATGATGAGGACTGATGTATATAACATGGTATAGAAAGCTATCCTTACATATTACATGTTCTCATTCATACATGATGAGGACTGATGTATATAACATGGTATAGAAAGCTATCCTTATATATTACATGTTCTCATTCATACATGATGAGGACTGATGTGTATGACATGGTATAGAAAGCTATCCTTATATATTACATGTTCTCATACATACATGATGATGACTGATGTGTATGACATGGTATAGAAAGATATCCTTATATATTACATGTTCTCATACATACATGATGGGGACTGATGTATAATACATGGTAGAGAAAGCTATCCTTATATATTACATGTTCTCATACATACATGATGAGGA
This sequence comes from Bufotes viridis, assembly GCA_033119425.1. Taxonomy (NCBI): domain Eukaryota; kingdom Metazoa; phylum Chordata; class Amphibia; order Anura; family Bufonidae; genus Bufotes; species Bufotes viridis. The sequence continues at coordinate 3,413,089 of CM065590.1, read as the reverse complement.
CTGATGTATATAACATGGTATAGAAATCTATCCTTATATATTACATGTTCTCATACATACATGATAAGGACTGATGTATATAATATGGTAGAGAAAGCTATCCTTATATATTACATGTTCTCATACATACATGGCGAGGACTGATGTGTATGACATGGTATAGAAAGCTATCCTTATATATTACATGTTCTCATACATACATGATGAGGACTGATGTATATAACATGGTATAGAAAGCTATCCTTATATATTACATGTTCTCATACATACATGATGAGGACTGATTTGTATGACATGGTATAGAAAGCTATCCTTATATATTACATGTTCTCATACATACATGATGAGGACTGATGTATATAACATGGTATAGAAAGCTTTCCTTATATATTACATGTTCTCATACATACATGATGAGGACTGATGTGTATGACATGGTATAGAAAGCTATCCTTATATATTACATGTTCTCATACATATATGATGGGGACTGATGTGTATTACATGGTATAGAAAGCTATCCTTATATATTACATGTTCTCATACATACATGATGAGGACTGATGTGTATGACATGGTATAGAAAGCTATCCTTATATATTACATGTTCTCATACATACATGATGAGGACTGATGTGTATGACATGGTATAGAAATCTATCCTTATATATTACATGTTCTCATACATACATGATGAGGACTGATGTATATAACATGGTATAGAAAGCTATCCTTATATATTACATGTTCTCATACATACATGATGAGGACTGATGTGTATGACATGGTATAGAAATCTATCCTTATATATTACATGTTCTCATACATACATGATGGGGACTTATGTGTATGACATGGTATAGAAAGATATCCTTATATATTACATGTTCTCATACATACATGATGAGGACTGATGTGTATGACATGGTATAGAAAGCTATCCTTATATATTACATGTTCTCATACATACATGATAAGGACTGATGTATATAACATGGTATAGAAAGCTATCCTTATATATTACATGTTCTCATACATACATGATGGGGACTGATGTGTATGATATGGTAGAGAAAGCTTTCCTTATATATTACATGTTCTCATACATACATGATGAGGACTGATGTGTATGACATGGTATAGAAAGCTATCCTTACATATTACATGTTCTCATACATACATGATGAGGACTGATGTGTATGACTTGGTATAGAAAGCTATCCTTATATATTACATGTTCTCATACATACATACATGATGAGGACTGAAGTGTATGACATGGTATAGAAAGCTATCCTTATATACTACATGTTCTCATACATACATGATGAGGACTGATGTGTGTGACATGGTATAGAAAGCTATCCTTATATATTACATGTTCTCATACATACATGATGAGGACTGATGTGTATGACTTGGTATAGAAAGCTATCCTTATATATTACATGTTCTCATACATACATGATGAGGACAGATGTGTATGACATGTTATAGAAAGCTATCCTTATATATTACATGTTCTCATACATACATGATGAGGACTGATGTGTATGACTTGGTATAGAAAGCTATCCTTATATATTACATGTTCTCATACATACAGGACGAGGACTGATGTATATAATATGGTATAGAAAGCCATCCTTATGTTTTATATGTTCTTATACATACATGATGAGGACTGATGTGTATGACATGGTATAGAAAGCTATCCTTATATATTACATGTTCTGAAACATACATAAATGATGAGGACTGATGTGTATGACATGGTATAGAAAGCTATCCTTATATATTACATGTTCTCATACATAAATGATGAGGACTGATTTATATAACATGGTATAAAAAGCTTTCTTTATATATTACATGTTCTCGTACATACATGATGAGGACTGATGTGTATGACATGGTATAGAAAGCTATCCTTATATATTACATGTTCTCATACATACATGATGAGGACTGATGTGTATGACATGGTATAGAAAGCTATCCTATTATATTACATGTTCTCATACATACATGATGAGGACTGATGTGTATGACATGTTATAGAAAGCTATCCTTATATATTACATGTTCTCATACATATATGATGGGGACTGATGTGTATGACATGGTATAGAAAGCTTTCCTTATATATTACATGTTCTCATACATACATACATACATGATGAGGACTGATGTGTATGACTTGGTATAGAAAGCTATCCTTATATATTACATGTTCTCATACATACATGATGAGGACTGATGTGTATGACATGGTATAGAAAGCTATCCTTATATATTACATGTTCTCATACATACATGACGAGGACTGATGTATATAACATGGTATAGAAAGCTATCCGTATATATTACATGTTCTCATACATACATGATGAGGACTGATGTGTATGACTTGGTATAGAAAGCTATCCTTATATATTACATGTTCTCATACATACATGATGAGGACTGATGTGTATGACATGGTATAGAAAGCTTTCCTTATATATTACATGTTCTCATACATACATGATAAGGACTGATGTGTATGACATGGTATAGAAAGCTATCCTTATATATTACATGTTCTCATACATACATACATACATGATGAGGACTGATAGATATAACATGGTATAGAAAGCTATCCTTATATATTACATGTTCTCATACATACATGATGGGGACTGATGTATAATACATGGTATAGAAAGCTATCCTTATATATTACATGTTCTCATACATACATGATGAGGACTGATGTGTATGACATGGTATAGAAAGCTTTCCTTATATATTACATGTTCTCATACATACATGATAAGGACTGATGTGTATGACATGGTATAGAAAGCTATCCTTATATATTACATGTTCTCATACATACATACATACATGATGAGGACTGATAGATATAACATGGTATAGAAAGCTATCCTTATATATTACATGTTCTCATACATACATGATGGGGACTGATGTATAATACATGGTATAGAAAGCTATCCTTATATATTACATGTTCTCATACATACATGATGAGGACTGATGTATATAACATGGTATAGAAAGCTATCCGTATATATTACATGTTCTCATACATACATGATGGGGACTGATGTGTATGACTTGGTATAGAAAGATATCCTTGTATATTACATATTCTCATACATACATGATGAGGACTGATGTGTATGACATGGTATAGAAAGCTATCCTTATATATTACATGTTCTCATACATACATGATGAGGACTGATGTGTATGACATGGTAGAGAAAGCTATCCTTATATATTACATGTTCTCATACATACATGATGGGGACTGATGTATATAACATGGTATAGAAAGCTATCCTTATATGTTACATGTTCTCATACATACATGATGAGGACTGATGCTAATGACATGTTATAGAAAGCTATGCTTAAATATTACATGTTCTCATACATACATAAATGATGAGGACTGATGTATATAACATGGTATACAAAGCTTTCCTTATATATTACATGTTCTCATACATACATGATGAGGACTGATGTGTATGACATGGTATAGAAAGCTATCCTTATATGTTACATGTTCTCATACATACATGATGAGGACTGATGCTAATGACATGTTATAGAAAGCTATGCTTAAATATTACATGTTCTCATACATACATAAATGATGAGGACTGATGTATATAACATGGTATACAAAGCTTTCCTTATATATTACATGTTCTCATACATACATGATGAGGACTGATGTGTATGACATGGTTTTTGAAAGCTATCCTTATATATTACATGTTCTCATATATACATGATGAGGACTGATGTGTGTGACATGGTATAGAAAGATATCCTTATATATTACATGTTCTTATACATACATGATGAGGACTGATGTGTATGACATGGTATAGAAAGCTATCCTGATATATTACATGTTCTCATACATACATGATGAGGACTGATGTGTATGACATGGTATAGAAAGTTATCCTTATATATTACATGTTCTCATACATACATGATGAGGACTGATGTGTATGACATGGTATAGAAAGCTATCCTTATATATTACATGTTCTCATACATATATGATGAGGACTGATGTGTATGACATGGTATAGAAAGCTATCCTTATATATTACATGTTCTCATACATACATGATGAGGACTGATGTGTATGACATGGTATAGCAAGTAATCCTTATATATTACATGTTCTCATACATACATGACGAGAACTGATGTGTATGACATGGTATAGAAAGCTATCCTTATATATTACATGTTCTCATACATACATGACGAGAACTGATGTGTATGACATGGTATAGAAAGTTATCCTTATATATTACATGTTCTCATACATACATGATGAGGACTGATGTGTATGACATGGTAGAGAAAGCTATCCTTATATTTTACATGTTCTCATACATACATGATGGGGACTGATGTATATAACATGGTATAGAAAGCTATCCTTATATATTACATGTTCTCATACATTCATGATGAGGACTGATGTGTATGACATGGTATAGAAAGCTATCCTTATATATTACATGTTCTCATACATACATGATGAGGACTGATGTATATAACATGGTATAGAAAGCTATCCTTATATATTACATGTTCTCATACATTCATGATGAGGACTGATGTGTATGACATGGTATAGAAAGCTATCCTTATATATTACATGTTCTCATACATACATGACGAGAACTGATGTGTATGACATGGTATAGAAAGCTATCCTTATATTTTACATGTTCTCATACATACATGATGGGGACTGATGTATATAACATGGTATAGAAAGCTATCCTTATATATTACATGTTCTCATACATTCATGATGAGGACTGATGTGTATGACATGGTATAGAAAGCTATCCTTATATTTTACATGTTCTCATACATACATGATGGGGACTGATGTATATAACATGGTATAGAAAGCTATCCTTATATATTACATGTTCTCATACATTCATGATGAGTACTGATGTGTATGACATGGTATAGAAAGCTATCCTTATATATTACATGTTCTCATACATACATGATGAGGACTGATGTGTATGACATGGTATAGAAAGCTATCCTGATATATTACATGTTCTCATACATACATGATGGGGACTGATGTATATAACATGGTATAGAAAGCTATCCTTATATATTACATGTTCTCATACATTCATGATGAGGACTGATGTGTATGACATGGTATAGAAAGCTATCCTGATATATTACATGTTCTCATACATACATGATGAGGACTGGTATGTATAACTAGGTATAAAAAGCATTGATGACATGTTATGTGTTTTGAATGCATACATGATGAGGATTTTTATGCATGATGTATTATGGAGCAGTGATATTATGGGATATGTTTCTCATGCACACTGTATGTAATAACAAGGGAAGGCTGCTGGGGAGTGGTCCTCTCCTGGAATATATTTTGCTAGAATTCATCACTTGCAGGTATAATTCTTGGCAGTAGTCATCACTTTGTGGTATAAGTTTAGATATATAGAAACTCAGAGATATAGGCTAGGTGGTAATCATCGTTCTGAGATAGAAGATTGGAGGTAATCATCACTCAGACCTCACTTGGATGAATAGCTTTGGTGGTATTCATTACTTGGAGGTACAGGCTTGGAGGTTATTATCACTCAAAGGTATAGGCATAGCAATAATCATCACTCGGAGGTATAGGCACGGCAGTAATCGTCACTTGGAGGTATAGGATTGGTTGTAATATCACCTGCAGGTACAATTTATGGCAATATTCAGACTCATAGGTACAGTTCCTGTCGTGAATTAGAGTTGTAAATTGAGCTGTAATCACTCAGAGGCACAATTCTAGGAAGTAATCACACAGAGAAACCAAGGGATTTTGATTAATATTTTTTCTGTAAATTTTCTCCTGTCTCTTGTAACTGGGCTTTATGGAACTCTCAGTTGGTGTGCAACAAACTCCCCACAATCCATGACTTCTTCCTTTCAAAATCTCTTAACTTGCTGTCCCTCACAGAAACCTGGCTTTAGCATCCTGACACCACTTCCCCTAACACTGTATGATGAGCTACTCTTTTTCCATACCCCTAGACCTGACGGCAGGCATGGTGGAGGAGCAGTTGCGCAACTAGAAATGACTGGGCCCCACAGCAAATTTTTGAATGGGCCCCCCTTCCCCAGTAATATTTTTCACAACCCCTTCCTTTCCTGTGGCTAGTAAAGATCTGTTCCATCCGTTTTCTACACTGTCTATACTGCCACTGTATATAATTTCATTGTGTAATAATGTTGAGGGGCCTTGAAAAAATCTTTTAGTACTTCTCCTCCTCTTGGATGGGCCCTTTCTGGGTCAGGGCCCCAAAGCAGCCGCTTCCCCTGCTTCCCCTATAGTTACGCCCCTGTGGAGGAGTAGGCATACTACTTTCTCTACAGTACACGTTTCAAGTCAATCCCTCTGTATCCATTGCCTTCTTTTGAGGTTTATACTATCAGACTCTTCTACCCATTCCCACTGTGAATGGCTGTTGTCTGTCGACCCCCAGACTACCCCCACCAGTTCCTGGATCACTTCGCTGCCTGGCTTTCTTACTTAAAAACAAAAAGGAGGAAAGAAATACCACAAAATGGCCGAACCTCTCAAATTGCGTAAAGTTTATTTAGACAAAACACAGAGCACAAGAGTAAAAATGGATAATCCACAAAAGACTCCAAATTGTGGGCAAAAATAGGATAAATGACAAATCCAGTGCAATCACTAAGCCAATCTATGTATAGTAGTAATAGACAGGTATAACAGCTAAAAATCAAACATGAATGAAGTCAGAACATGTGTCGTGGTATACTTAACAAGCATGTAGGCAGGCAGTGGAAGCTCGGAGAACTATAGGGGCCCACAAGGGAAAACCCTCTTCCTTACTTCCTATCATCCGAATTACCAACTCTTATTTTGGGTGTTTTTAACACTGCATACTTTTTGCATATTTCCCTTCTTATTTAAATACTGTGTTATAACGCCGCTACTAAAAAGAGATCTCATGACCCAACCTGTGCTGCTAACTTCCGACCCGTCTCGCTAGGGCTATATTCACACTAACGTTAATATTTTCCGGAATTGAGATCAGTCATAGGGTCTCAATACCGGAAAAAAACTCCTCCGTTTTGTCCCCATGGAGACAAAACGTAACTGAACAGAACGGAGTGCTCGAAAATGCATTCTGTTCTTATACCAGAGAGCGAACCGCATCATGCTCCGGTTTTATTTCCATCCTGGGATGCGGAGCAAGACGGATCTGTCATGACCCACAATGCAAGTCAATGGATCCGTCTTGTCTGACACAATCTGACACAATAGAAAACGGATCCGTCCCCCATTGACTTTCGGTGGAGTTCATGACGGATCCGTCCTGGGTATGTTAAAGATAATACAACCGGATCCGTTCATAACGGATGCAAATGGTTGTACAGTGCCTTGTGAAAGTATTTGGCCCCCATGAACTTTTCGACCTTTTGCCACATTTCAGGCTTCAAACATAAAGATATAAAACTGTAAATTTTTGTGAAGAATCAACAAGTGCGACACAATTATGAAGTGGAACGAAATTTATTGGATATTTCTAACTTTGTTAATAAATAAAAAACTGAAAATTGGGCGTGCAAAATGATTCAGCCCCTTTACTTTCAGTGCAGCAAACTCTCTCCAGAGGTTCAGTGAGGATCTCTGAATGATTCAATGCTGACCTAAAGGACTAATGATGATAAATCGCATCCACCTGTGAGGAATCAAGTCTCCGTATAAATGCGCCTGCGCTGTGATAGTCTCAGAGGTCAGTGTAAAGTGCGGAGAGCATCATGAAGACCAAGAAGCACACCAGGCAGGTCCGAGATACAGTTGTGGAGAAGTTTAAAGCCGGATTTGGATACAAAAAGATTTCCCAAGCTTTAAACATCCCAAGGAGCACTGTGCAAGCGATAATATTGAAATGGAAGGAGTATCAGACCACTGCAAATCTACCAAGACCTGGCCGTCCCTCTAACACTCAGTTCACACTTTCGCGTAAAACGCCGCTTTCGAACGCGCAAAAAAACGCACAACAGGACAGGAACCATGCATTCCAATGGAGGTGGTTCACACTTCGCGCGCTTTAATGCGCTGTCGTAGGCGCCTATAAACGTCCGGACGCACAGGCAAGTGTGTTCGCGTAACTGGGCGTTTATCCAGCGCTTGGTTCCAATAGACTTCAATGGGAAACGCCATAGGCGTGTTGTTCGGCGTTAGTGCCGCGTAAAACGCGCCTATGGATGCGCGTTTTACAAAGTTTGCAACATGCTGAATCAGCCACCATGGAATGTCACACCTCTAAAGCACTCAGATTGGCCAAACTATATCATAGGTCATTGGCCAACTATGCAGTCAATCACATAAACGCGCGTCAAACGCGCCTACACTATTTACCAAAACGCTTGAAAAAACGCGCCTACACGCCAGTCTTGAACGCACCAAAAACGCTAGGCTTCAAAACGCTCAGGTCTGAACCCAGTGTAAACCTTCAGCTCATACAAGGAGAAGACTGATCAGAGATGCAGCCAAGAGGCCCTTGATCACTCTGGATCTACAGCTGAGGTGGGACACTCTGTCCATAGGACAACAAGCAGTCGTAGACTGCACAAATCTGGCCTTTATGGAAGAAGGAAGCCATTTCTTAAAGATATCCATAAAAAGTGTCGTTTAAAGTTTGCCACAAGCCACCAGGGAGACACACCATGTGGAAGAAGGTGCTCTGGTCAGATGAA
>CM065590.1:3368282-3404252 GCA_033119425.1 Bufotes viridis | reverse complement strand
GCCCCAGTTACAGGGAACACCCCAGAGAGGCCGTACAGCCAGTATACAGCGCTGTACAGCCTCAGTGCAGGACTGACATAGGAGCCCCAGTTACAGGGGAACACCCCCCAGAGAGACCGTACAGCAGTATACAGCGCTGTACAGCCTCAGTGCAGGACTGACATAGGAGCCCCAGTTACAGGGGAACACCCCCCAGAGAGGCCGTACAGCAGTATACAGCACTATACAGCCTCAGTTTAGGGCTGACATAGGAGCCCCATTTACAGAGGGGAACACCCCCCAGAGAGACTGTACAGCAGTATACAGCGCTGTACAGCCTCAGTGCAGGACTGACATAGGAGCCCCAGTTACAGGGGAACACCCCCCAGAGAGGCTGTACAGCAGTATACAGCGCTGTACAGCCTCAGTTTAGGGCTGACATAGGAGCCCCAGTTACAGGGGGAACACCCCCCAGACAGGCTGTACAGCAGTATACAGCGCTGTACAGCCTCAGTGCAGGACTGACATAGGAGCCCCAGTTACAGGGGGAACACCCCCCAGAGAGGCTGTACAGCAGTATACAGCGCTATATAGCCTCAGTGCAGGACTGACATAGGAGCCCCAGTTACAGGGGAACACCCCCCAGAGAGGCTGTACAGCAGTATACAGTGCTGTACACCCTCAGTGCAGGGCTGACATAGGAGCCCCAGTTACAGGGGAACACCCCCCAGAGAGGCCGTACAGCAGTATACAGCGCAGTACAGCCTCAGTGCAGGACTGACATAGGAGCCCCAGTTACAGGGAACACCCCCAGAGAGGCTGTACAGCAGTATACAGCGCTGTACAGCCTCAGTGCAGGGCTGACATAGGAGCCCCAGTTACAGGGGAACACCCCCCAGAGAGGCTGTACAGCAGTATACAGCGCTGTACAGCCTCAGTGCAGGACTGACATAGGAGCCCCAGTTACAGGGGAACACCCCCCAGAGAGGCTGTACAGCAGTATACAGCGCTGTACAGCCTCAGTGCAGGGATGACATAGGAGCCCCAGTTACAGGGGAACACCCCCCAGAGAGGCTGTACAGCAGTATACAGCGCTGTACAGCCTCAGTGCAGGACTGACATAGGAGCCCCAGTTACAGGGGAACACTCCCAGAGAGGCTGTACAGCAGTATACAGCGCTGTACAGCCTCAGTGCAGGACTGACATAGGAGCCCCAGTTACAGGGGAACACCCTCAGAGAGGCTGTACAGCAGTATACAGCGCTGTACAGCCTCAGTGCAGGACTGACATAGGAGCCCCAGTTACAGGGGAACACCCCCAGAGAGGCTGTACAGCAGTATACAGCGCTGTACAGCCTCAGTGCAGGACTGACATAGGAGCCCCAGTTACAGGGAACACCCCCAGAGAGGCTGTACAGCAGTATACAGCGCTGTACAGCCTCAGTGCAGGACTGACATAGGAGCCCCAGTTACAGGGGAACACCCCCCAGAGAGGCTGTACAGCAGTATACAGCGCTGTACAGCCTCAGTGCAGGACTGACATAGGAGCCCCAGTTACAGGGGAACACCCCCAGAGAGGCCGTACAGCAGTATACAGCGCTGTACAGCCTCAGTGCAGGGCTGACATAGGAGCCCCAGTTACAGGGGAACACCCCCCAGAGAGGCCGTACAGCAGTATACAGCGCTGTACAGCCTCAGTGCAGGACTGACATAGGAGCCCCAGTTACAGGGGAACACCCCCCAGAGAGGCTGTACAGCAGTATACAGCGCTGTACAGCCTCAGTGCAGGGCTGACATAGGAGCCCCAGTTACAGGGGGAACACCCCCCAGAGAGGCCGTACAGCAGTATACAGCCCTGTACAGCCTCAGTGCAGGACTGACATAGGAGCCCCAGTTACAGGGGAACACCCCCCAGAGATGCTGTACAGCAGTATACAGCGCTGTACAGCCTCAGTGCAGGACTGACATAGGAGCCCCAGTTACAGGGGAACACCCCCCAGAGAGGCTGTACAGCAGTATACAGCGCTGTACAGCCTCAGTGCAGGACTGACATAGGAGCCCCAGTTACAGGGGAACACCCCCCAGAGAGGCTATACAGCAGTATACAGCACTGTACAGCCTCAGTGCAGGACTGACATAGGAGCCCCAGTTACAGGGGAACACCCCCTAGAGAGGCTGTACAGCAGTATACAGCGCTGTACAGCCTCAGTGCAGGGATGACATAGGAGCCCCAGTTACAGGGGAACACCTCCAGAGAGGCTGTACAGCAGTATACAGCGCTGTACAGCCTCAGTGCAGGACTGACATAGGAGCCCCAGTTACAGGGGAACACCCTCAGAGAGGCCGTACAGCAGTATACAGCGCTGTACAGCCTCAGTGCAGGGCTGACATAGGAGCCCCCAGTTACAGGGGAACACCCCCAGAGAGGCCGTACAGCAGTATACAGCGCTGTACAGCCTCAGTGCAGGACTGACATAGGAGCCCCAGTTACAGGGAACACCCCCCAGAGAGGCCGTATAGCAGTATACAGCACTGTACAGCCTCAGTGCAGGACTGACATAGGAGCCCCAGTTACAGGGGAACACCCCCCAGAGAGGCCGTATAGCAGTATACAGCACTGTACAGCCTCAGTGCAGGGCTGACATAGGATCACCAGTTACAGGGGAACACCCCCCAGATAGGCTTTAGAACAGTATACAGCGCTGTACAGCCTCAGTGCAGGACTGACATAGGAGCCCCAGTTACAGGGGAACACCCCCCAGAGAGGCCGTACAGCAGTATACAGCGCTATATAGCCTCAGTGCAGGACTGACATAGGAGCCCCAGTTACAGGGGAACACTCCCCAGAGAGGCTTTACAGCAGTATACAGCGCTGTACAGCCTCAGTGCAGGGCTGACATAGGAGCCCCAGTTACAGGGGAACACCCCCCAGAGAGGCCGTACAGCAGTATACAGCGCTGTACAGCCTCAGTGCAGGGCTGACATAGGAGCCCCAGTTACAGGGGAACACCCCCCAGAGAGGCCGTATAGCAGTATACAGCACTGTACAGCCTCCGTGCAGGACTGACATAGGAGCCCCAGTTACAGGGGAACACCCCCCAGAGAGGCTGTACAGCAGTATACAGCGCTGTACAGCCTCAGTGCAGGGCTGACATAGGAGCCCCAGTTACAGGGGAACACCCCCCAGAGAGGCCGTACAGCAGTATACAGCGCTGTATAGCCTCAGTGCAGGGCTGACATAGGAGCCCCAGTTACAGGGGAACACCCCCCAGAGAGGCCGTATAGCAGTATACAGCACTGTACAGCCTCAGTGCAGGACTGACATAGGAGCCCCAGTTACAGGGGAACACCCCCCAGAGAGGCCGTACAGCAGAATACAGCGCTGTACAGCCTCAGTGCACAGCTGACATAGAAGCCCCAGTAACAGGGGAACACCCCCCAGAGAGGCTGTACAGCAGTATACAGCGCTGTACAGCCTCAGTACAGGGCTGACATAGGAGCCCCAGTTGCAGGGGGAACACCCCCCAGAGAGGCCGTACAGCAGTATACAGCACTGTACAGCCTCAGTGCAGGACTGACATAGGAGCCCCAGATACAGGGGAACACCCCCCAGAGAGGCCATACAGCAGTATACAGCGCTGTACAGCCTCAGTGCAGGGCTGACATAGGAGCCCCAGTTACAGGGGAACACCCCCCAGAGAGGCCGTACAGCAGTATACAGCGCTGTACAGCCTCAGTGCAGGGCTGACATAGGAGCCCCAGTTACAGTGGGAACACCCCCCAGAGAGGCTGTATAGCAGTATACAGCGCTGTACAGCCTCAGTGCAGGGCTGACATAGGAGCCCCAGTTACAGAGGGAACACCCCCAGAGAGGCTGTACAGCAGTATACAGCGCTGTACAGCCTCAGTGCAGGACTGACATAGGAGCCCCAGTTACAGAGGGAACACCCCCCAGAGAGGCTGTACAGCAGTATACAGCACTGTACAGCCTCAGTGCAGGACTGACATTGGAGCCCCAGTTACAGAGGGAACACCCCCCAGAGAAGCTGTACAGCAGTATACAGCGCTGTACAGCCTCAGTGCAGGACTGACATAGGAGCCCCAGTTACAGGGGAACACCCGCCAGAGAGGCTTTACAGCAGTATACAGCGCTGTACAGCCTCAGTGCAGGGCTGACATAGGAGCCCCAGTTACAGGGGAACGCCCCCCAGAGAGGCTGTACAGCAGTATACAGGGCTGTACAGCCTCAGTGCAGGGCTGACATAGGAGCCCCAGTTACAGGGGAACACCCCCCACAGAGGCCGTACAGCAGTATACAGCGCAGTACAGCCTCAGTGCAGGACTGACATAGGAGCCCCAGTTACAGGGGGGAACACCCCCCAGAGAGGCTGTACAGCAGTATACAACGCTGTACAGCCTCAGTGCAGGGCTGACATAGGAGCCCCAGTTACAGGGGGAACACCCCCCAGAGAGGCTGTACAGCAGTATACAGCGCTGTACATCCTCAGTGCAGGACTGACATAGGAGCCCCAGTTACAGGGGGAACACCCCCCAGAGAGGCTGTACAGCAGTATACAGCGCTGTATAGCCTCAGTGCAGGACTGACATAGGAGCCCCAGTTACAGGGGAACACCCCCCCAGAGAGGCCGTACAGCAGTATACAGCGCTGTACAGCCTCAGTGCAGGGCTGACATAGGAGCCCCAGTTACAGGGGGAACACCCCCCAGAGAGGCTGTACAGCAGAATACAGCGCTGTACAGCCTCAGTGCAGGACTGACATAGGAGCCCCAGTTACAGGGGAACGCCCCCCAGAGAGGCCGTACAGCAGCTTCATGATTAACGTCCATTCAGAGATAAATGACCGCCCATAGGATGTTTATAGTGAATGGGCGGTCGCGAAGTGGTTAAAATTTTAATATTTTGGTGTTTTCTAAGCCTTTTTTTCTCTTATTATGTAATATCTCTTAGCCCCTTGGGGCTGGAACCCTTGTCCAGAGATCCGGGCTTCACACTCTCCCCGATGTCCTGGGCTTTGTGCTCGTAGCGGCAGGGAGGTCACCATGGCAGCCATGGAAGGCTTCAGTAGCGTCCTGGCTGCCATATTTCACTGCTGGGGCTCCGATCGGAAGCTGCCACCAGTGAAGATACTGAGGGGGGGTGGGGGGGTATCAGATGTCGGCGGTATCACACCGCCAGCACCCAGCCTCGATGACAGGGAATGGCGATGCACGTTAATTAACCTCTCAGGCGTGGCACCTGTGGGGTTAATTGACAGGATTGTCGGATCGCCGCTGCCTGTCACTGAGGCTGGCTGCTGTCGGTGTGATACCGCCGCCACCTGCCGCCTACGTTTGCGCATACCATGTTCTCTGAAAGATACTAGGCTGTACAGTAACGCCGCCTAGTATCGGAAAATAGCAAATCCCGGTATCTGATCGATCTGGGTATAAAAGTATTGATCGGGTATTAAAAGTTCGATACGGGTGCAACCTTATATCAGACTGTCCCCTACAGAGGAATCCTTCAAAAGAAACCTGACAACCATCTCTTCAGATAATGTAACGCCTACGTGGACCTATGGGTACTGGATCGCAACGGCGGAGGTGTATATAGAGGTAGGCTACTCAGATTGGGGCTCAGGCGTCACTCACAATCTAGACGGCGAGTTTGAGACCCCATACATCACAGCCTAAGTGACATGGACGGTACACAATGGTTATTCCCTCATAACCCGCGTACAGGTGAACTAATAAGATTAGAGGTGGTTAGTTGCTACAGATAGTCAGACCGGATTAGCGGTGTTATACTGAACAGTCCAAGCTCCAACAGGGAGCAGCAGTTTAAGGGGCGAGCTCCAACCGGAGCAATACTTGCGGTAGATGTTCCGGGAGGACTTGCTCTCCAGAGGCACTCCTGGGCAGCGTGCGGGGGTCACGGATCTGCGGAGGTATTGTGGCTTCCAGAGGGGTACGGGTCGGGGAGGTTAGGCGTTATACCCACGATTTTGGTACGCCGTGTTGCCTCCCCGACACGCTTAAATAGCGCTTGGCTGTGGGGAGGAGCCGCGGCTCCTCAGAACCGACTTCCGCGTTCCAGCGTGGAACGCAGCCGCCGCAACGAGAGCAACGACTTCCGCGTTCCACAGTGGAACGCAAGGAAGCACGCGACGGAGCAGGCGGAACCCTAGCGGCATTACAGATAATCCGACAACCAGTGACCCTGGTGCCTCTATACCGCCATGACCGGCTTCATTCGCACCTTCTGTCTCCTTCCGCTATAGCTGTAGATTGTAGGCCTAGCGGGCCGGCCCTCGTCTTCATGCTTAGTGCAATAGTCTGCATGATGTCTGTGCACCGCTCATCGTGTGTACAGCGCCAGCGAAGGAATAATGATGATGAATAATAATTCGTGTCGTTTTTGTCTGTTAGTGTCTGTCTGTCGCTGCACTTTAGCAGCGTAGGGACCGTTGACCAGTTGCAGTCTTGCTATCTAGGCCTTAAACTGCAAGTAGGTAAGGAGAGCTGAGATCCGTTCGGAGGCTGACGATCCACCTCGGTCCCTACCTACAGTTACATCTCCCCTGGCCGTAAGAGATTTCCTAGGCGCCTGTGTCCTTAGACTGCGCAAATGTTTATTCTGCTCTGATAAACGCCTTCGATTCATGAAATCCGGCCCGGATCGAATAGAAACAATTGTTATCCGAGAAGACGAGGGAAACAACTGAACACAAAGTGAATACATTTATTTCTAAACAAGGATAATGATCAGATTGGGAACATCGGTGACATAAATATCCAATAATCGACCCACGACTGGGGGCGTTCTCCTCCTGCTGTATCACCGTTACACTGCGGCTCCCAGGAAGTCAACCAGTTTATGTTATTATTACTTTTTTGGGGTGTTTTTTCTTCATTTCTTTTAATTTTTTTATCTATTTTTTATTTTTTTTATAACTTGAAATTTTTATTGACAATAGAATCGATGATAGAGATAATGTTGGTGTCTACCCACAGGAATGTATCAGCCTTCATACGGAATATCAATTATTGTATCTAAGAAAAGTAAAATAAAACAACAATAAAACCGTACCGGTGCGTTAAATACAATCACCCATCGGGTCGGCGTCCATGTTCTACGGATTTAGTAATGAGTCGTTATAAGAGTAGAACATGGTGGATCCTGTGGTAATACGTTTTAGGCGGTTCGTGGCCCAGCAGTCATTACTGGAGCGGTAAGAGAGGAACATTCTACCGTCGCTTTAATAAGGTATCTGTACTCTATTATTCCTACAAGAAAGCCACATATCCCAGTTACTTCTACACTTCAAGCAGGTGTTCAAGGAGGAAGACATCATGTATTCGTACCAGCAGTTATTATTCATTTCAGGACTCACCTCCTTATTGTGGAATCCTCCGGGATCTCCCATTGCCTACAGTTTGCTCTCTATCTGTGGTGATTATACGGAAAACGGCGGATTTATGGAATCTGGAGAATTGGTTGGGATCGATGTTCAGTAGGGCTGATGAGGCCTCAATTATTACTGGAAGCCCCAGAGATAAGAAGCGCAGTATCCCCGACACCCCCAGCAAAGGTGGAGAAATGCGCCTGTTTCCCGACACCCCCAGCAAAGGTGGAGAAATGCGTCTGTTCCCCGACACCCCAGCAAAGGTGGAGAAATGCGCCTGTTTCCCGACACCCCCAGCAAAGGTGGAGAAATGCGCCTGTTTCCCGACACCCCCAGCAAAGGTGGAGAAATGCGCCTGTTTCCCGACACCCCCAGCAAAGGTGGAGAAATGCGCCTGTATCCCGACACCCCCAGCAAAGGTGGAGAAATGCGCCTGTTTCCCGACACCCCAGCAAAGGTGGAGAAATGCGCCTGTTTCCTAACACCCCAGCAAAGGTGGAGAAATGCGCCTGTTTCCTGACACCCCCAGCAAAGGTGGAGAAATGCGCCTGTTTCCCGACACCCCCAGCAAAGGTGGAGAAATGCGCCTGTTTCCTGACAACCCCAGCAAAGGTAGAGAAATGCGCCTGTTTCCCGACACCCCCAGCAAAGGTGGAGAAATGCGCCTGTTTCCCGGACACCCCCAGCAAAGGTGGAGAAATGCGCCTGTTTCCCGACACCCCCAGCAAAGGTGGAGAAATGCACCTGTTTCCTGACACCCCCAGCAAAGGTGGAGAAATGCGCCTGTTTCCTGACACCCCAGCAAAGGTAGAGAAATGCGCCTGTTTCCCGACACCCCCAGCAAAGGTAGAGAAATGCGCCTGTTTCCCGGACACCCCCAGCAAAGGTGGAGAAATGCGCCTGTTTCCCGACACCCCCAGCAAAGGTGGAGAAATGCGCCTGTTTCCCGACACCCCCAGCAAAGGTGGAGAAATGCGCCTGTTTCCCGACACCCCCAGCAAAGGTGGAGAAATGCGCATGTTTCCCGACACCCCAGCAAAGGTGGAGAAATGCGTCTGTTTCCCGACACCCCAGCAAAGGTGGAGAAATGCGCCTGTTTCCGACTCCCCAGCAAAGGTGGAGAAATGCGCCTGTTTCCTGACACCCCAGCAAAGGTGGAGAAATGCTCCTGTTTCCTGACACCCCCAGCAAAGGTGGAGAAATGCGCCTGTTTCCTGACACCCCCAGCAAAGGTGGAGAAATGCGCCTGTTTCCCGACACCCCAGCAAAGGTGGAGAAATGCGCCTGTTTCCTGACACCCCAGCAAAGGTGGAGAAATGCGCCTGTTTCCCGACACCCCAGCAAAGGTGGAGAAATGCGCCTGTTTCCCGACACCCCCAGCAAAGGTGGAGAAATGCGCCTGTTTCCCGACACCCCCAGCAAAGGTGGAGAAATGCGCCTGTTTCCCGACACCCCAGCAAAGGTGGAGAAATGCGCCTGTTTCCTGACACCCCAGCAAAGGTGGAGAAATGCGCCTGTTTCCCGACACCCCCAGCAAAGGTGGAGAAATGCGCCTGTTTCCCGACACCCCCAGCAAAGGTGGAGAAATGCGCCTGTTTCCTGACAACCCCAGCAAAGGTGGAGAAATGCGCCTGTTTCCTGACACCCCCAGCAAAGGTGGAGAAATGCGCCTGTTTCCCGGACACCCCCAGCAAAGGTGGAGAAATGCGCCTGTTTCCCGACACCCCCAGCAAAGGTAGAGAAATGCGCCTGTTTCCTGACACCCCCAGCAAAGGTAGAGAAATGCGCCTGTTTCCCGACACCCCCAGCAAAGGTAGAGAAATGCGCCTGTTTCCCGGACACCCCCAGCAAAGGTGGAGAAATGCGCCTGTTTCCGACACCCCAGCAAAGGTGGAGAAATGCGCCTGTTTCCCGACACCCCAGCAAAGGTGGAGAAATGCGCCTGTTTCCCGACACCCCCAGCAAAGGTGGAGAAATGCGCCTGTTTCCCGACACCCCAGCAAAGGTGGAGAAATGCGCCTGTTTCCTGACAACCCCAGCAAAGGTGGAGAAATGCGCCTGTTTCCCGACACCCCCAGCAAAGGTGGAGAAATGCGCCTGTTTCCGACACCCCCAGCAAAGGTGGAGAAATGCGCCTGTTTCCTGACACCCCAGCAAAGGTGGAGAAATGCGCCTGTTTCCTGACACCCCCAGCAAAGGTGGAGAAATGCGCCTGTTTCCTGACACCCCCAGCAAAGGTGGAGAAATGCGCCTGTTTCCCGACACCCCAGCAAAGGTGGAGAAATGCGCCTGTTTCCCGGACACCCCAGCAAAGGTGGAGAAATGCGCCTGTTTCCGACACCCCCAGCAAAGGTGGAGAAATGCGCCTGTTTCCCGACACCCCCAGCAAAGGTGGAGAAATGCGCCTGTTTCCGACACCCCAGCAAAGGTGGAGAAATGCGCATGTTTCCCGACACCCCCAGCAAAGGTGGAGAAATGCGTCTGTTTCCCGACACCCCCAGCAAAGGTGGAGAAATGCGCCTGTTTCCCGACTCCCCCAGCAAAGGTGGAGAAATGCGCCTGTTTCCTGACACCCCCAGCAAAGGTGGAGAAATGCGCCTGTTTCCTGACACCCCAGCAAAGGTGGAGAAATGCGCCTGTTTCCTGACACCCCCAGCAAAGGTGGAGAAATGCGCCTGTTTCCCGACACCCCCAGCAAAGGTGGAGAAATGCGCCTGTTTCCTGACACCCCCAGCAAAGGTGGAGAAATGCGCCTGTTTCCCGACACCCCCAGCAAAGGTGGAGAAATGCGCCTGTTTCCTGACACCCCCAGCAAAGGTGGAGAAATGCGCCTGTTTCCGACACCCCCAGCAAAGGTGGAGAAATGCGCCTGTTTCCCGACACCCCCAGCAAAGGTGGAGAAATGCGCCTGTTTCCCGACACCCCCAGCAAAGGTGGAGAAATGCGCCTGTTTCCCGACACCCCAGCAAAGGTGGAGAAATGCGCCTGTTTCCTGACACCCCAGCAAAGGTGGAGAAATGCGCCTGTTTCCTGACACCCCAGCAAAGGTGGAGAAATGCGCCTGTTTCCCGACACCCCCAGCAAAGGTGGAGAAATGCGCCTGTTTCCTGACAACCCCAGCAAAGGTGGAGAAATGCGCCTGTTTCCCGACACCCCAGCAAAGGTGGAGAAATGCGCCTGTTTCCCGACACCCCCAGCAAAGGTGGAGAAATGCGCCTGTTTCCCGACACCCCAGCAAAGGTGGAGAAATGCGCCTGTTTCCTGACACCCCCAGCAAAGGTGGAGAAATGCGCCTGTTTCCTGACACCCCCAGCAAAGGTGGAGAAATGCGCCTGTTTCCGGACACCCCCAGCAAAGGTGGAGAAATGCGCCTGTTTCCCGACACCCCCAGCAAAGGTGGAGAAATGCGCCTGTTTCCCGACACTCCCAGCAAAGGTGGAGAAATGCGCCTGTTTCCCGACACCCCCAGCAAAGGTGGAGAAATGCGCCTGTTTCCGACACCCCCAGCAAAGGTGGAGAAATGCGCCTGTTTCCCGACACCCCCAGCAAAGGTGGAGAAATGCGCCTGTTTCCCGACACCCCCAGCAAAGGTGGAGAAATGCGCCTGTTTCCGACACCCCAGCAAAGGTGGAGAAATGCGCCTGTTTCCTGACACCCCCAGCAAAGGTGGAGAAATGCGCCTGTTTCCTGACACCCCCAGCAAAGGTGGAGAAATGCGCCTGTTTCCTGACACCCCCAGCAAAGGTGGAGAAATGCGCCTGTTTCCCGACACCCCCAGCAAAGGTGGAGAAATGCGCCTGTTTCCTGACACCCCCAGCAAAGGTGGAGAAATGCGCCTGTTTCCCGACACCCCCAGCAAAGGTGGATAAATGCGCCTGTTTCCTGACACCCCCAGCAAAGGTGGAGAAATGCGCCTGTTTCCTGACACCCCAGCAAAGGTAGAGAAATGCGCCTGTTTCCCGACACCCCAGCAAAGGTAGAGAAATGCGCCTGTTTCCCGGACACCCCCAGCAAAGGTGGAGAAATGCGCCTGTTTCCCGACACCCCCAGCAAAGGTGGAGAAATGCGCCTGTTTCCTGACACCCCAGCAAAGGTGGAGAAATGCGCCTGTTTCCTGACACCCCAGCAAAGGTGGAGAAATGCGCCTGTTTCCCGACACCCCCAGCAAAGGTGGAGAAATGCGCCTGTTTCCTGACAACCCCAGCAAAGGTAGAGAAATGCGCCTGTTTCCCGACACCCCCAGCAAAGGTGGAGAAATGCGCCTGTTTCCCGGACACCCCCAGCAAAGGTGGAGAAATGCGCCTGTTTCCCGACACCCCAGCAAAGGTGGAGAAATGCGCCTGTTTCCCGGACACCCCAGCAAAGGTGGAGAAATGCGCCTGTTTCCCGACACCCCAGCAAAGGTGGAGAAATGCGCCTGTTTCCGACACCCCAGCAAAGGTGGAGAAATGCGCCTGTTTCCCGACTCCCCAGCAAAGGTGGAGAAATGCGCCTGTTTCCTGACACCCCAGCAAAGGTGGAGAAATGCTCCTGTTTCCTGACACCCCCAGCAAAGGTGGAGAAATGCGCCTGTTTCCTGACACCCCCAGCAAAGGTGGAGAAATGCGCCTGTTTCCCGACACCCCCAGCAAAGGTGGAGAAATGCGCCTGTTTCCTGACACCCCAGCAAAGGTGGAGAAATGCGCCTGTTTCCTGACACCCCCAGCAAAGGTGGAGAAATGCGCCTGTTTCCTGACACCCCCAGCAAAGGTGGAGAAATGCTCCTGTTTCCCGACACCCCCAGCAAAGGTGGAGAAATGCGCCTGTTTCCTGACACCCCCAGCAAAGGTGGAGAAATGCTCCTGTTTCCTGACACCCCCAGCAAAGGTGGAGAAATGCGCCTGTTTCCTGACACCCCCAGCAAAGGTGGAGAAATGCGCCTGTTTCCCGACACCCCCAGCAAAGGTGGAGAAATGCGCCTGTTTCCTGACACCCACAGCAAAGGTGGAGAAATGCGCCTGTTTCCTGACACCCCCAGCAAAGGTGGATAAATGCGCCTGTTTCCTGACACCCCCAGCAAAGGTGGAGAAATGCGCCTGTTTCCCGACACCCCCAGCAAAGGTGGAGAAATGCGCCTGTTTCCTGACACCCCCAGCAAAGGTGGAGAAATGCGCCTGTTTCCCGACACCCCCAGCAAAGGTGGAGAAATGCGCCTGTTTCCCGACACCCCCAGCAAAGGTGGAGAAATGCGCCTGTTTCCCGACACCCCCAGCAAAGGTGGAGAAATGCGCCTGTTTCCCGACACCCCAGCAAAGGTGGAGAAATGCGCCTGTTTCCTGACACCCCAGCAAAGGTGGAGAAATGCGCCTGTTTCCTGACACCCCCAGCAAAGGTGGAGAAATGCGCCTGTTTCCCGACACCCCAGCAAAGGTGGAGAAATGCGCCTGTTTCCTGACAACCCCAGCAAAGGTAGAGAAATGCGCCTGTTTCCGACACCCCCAGCAAAGGTGGAGAAATGCGCCTGTTTCCCGGACACCCCCAGCAAAGGTGGAGAAATGCGCCTGTTTCCCGACACCCCCAGCAAAGGTGGAGAAATGCGCCTGTTTCCGACACCCCAGCAAAGGTGGAGAACTGCGCCTGTTTCCCGACACCCCAGCAAAGGTGGAGAAATGCGCCTGTTTCCCGACACCCCAGCAAAGGTGGAGAAATGCGCCTGTTTCCCGACACCCCCAGCAAAGGTGGAGAAATGCGCCTGTTTCCCGACACCCCCAGCAAAGGTGGAGAAATGCGCCTGTTTCCCGACACCCCAGCAAAGGTGGAGAAATGCGCCTGTTTCCCGACACCCCCAGCAAAGGTGGAGAAATGCGCCTGTTTCCTGACACCCCCAGCAAAGGTGGAGAAATGCGCCTGTTTCCTGACACCCCCAGCAAAGGTGGAGAAATGCGCCTGTTTCCCGACACCCCCAGCAAAGGTGGATAAATGCGCCTGTTTCCTGACACCCCCAGCAAAGGTGGAGAAATGCGCCTGTTTCCCGACACCCCCAGCAAAGGTGGAGAAATGCGCCTGTTTCCTGACACCCCCAGCAAAGGTGGAGAAATGCGCCTGTTTCCTGACACCCCCAGCAAAGGTGGAGAAATGCGCCTGTTTCCCGACACCCCCAGCAAAGGTGGAGAAATGCGCCTGTTTCCTGACACCCCCAGCAAAGGTAGAGAAATGCGCCTGTTTCCCGACACCCCCAGCAAAGGTAGAGAAATGCGCCTGTTTCCGGACACCCCAGCAAAGGTGGAGAAATGCGCCTGTTTCCGACACCCCCAGCAAAGGTGGAGAAATGCGCCTGTTTCCGACACCCCCAGCAAAGGTGGAGAAATGCGCCTGTTTCCCGACACCCCCAGCAAAGGTGGAGAAATGCGCCTGTTTCCCGACACCCCCAGCAAAGGTGGAGAAATGCGCCTGTTTCCCGACTCCCCCAGCAAAGGTGGAGAAATGCGCCTGTTTCCTGACACCCCCAGCAAAGGTGGAGAAATGCTCCTGTTTCCTGACACCCCCAGCAAAGGTGGAGAAATGCGCCTGTTTCCTGACACCCCCAGCAAAGGTGGAGAAATGCGCCTGTTTCCGACACCCCCAGCAAAGGTGGAGAAATGCCCTGTTTCCCGACACCCCAGCAAAGGTAGAGAAATGCGCCTGTTTCCTGACACCCCCAGCAAAGGTGGAGAAATGCGCCTGTTTCCTGACACCCCCAGCAAAGGTAGAGAAATGCGCCTGTTCCCGACACCCCAGCAAAGGTAGAGAAATGCGCCTGTTTCCCGGACACCCCCAGCAAAGGTGGAGAAATGCGCCTGTTTCCCGACACCCCCAGCAAAGGTGGAGAAATGCGCCTGTTTCCCGACACCCCCAGCAAAGGTGGAGAAATGCGCCTGTTTCCCGACACCCCCAGCAAAGGTGGAGAAATGCGCCTGTTTCCCGACACCCCCAGCAAAGGTGGAGAAATGCGCCTGTTTCCCGACTCCCCCAGCAAAGGTGGAGAAATGCGCCTGTTTCCTGACACCCCCAGCAAAGGTGGAGAAATGCTCCTGTTTCCTGACACCCCCAGCAAAGGTGGAGAAATGCGCCTGTTTCCTGACACCCCCAGCAAAGGTGGAGAAATGCGCCTGTTTCCCGACACCCCCAGCAAAGGTGGAGAAATGCGCCTGTTTCCTGACACCCCCAGCAAAGGTGGAGAAATGCCCCTGTTTCCTGACACCCCCAGCAAAGGTGGATAAATGCGCCTGTTTCCTGACACCCCCAGCAAAGGTGGAGAAATGCGCCTGTTTCCTGACACCCCCAGCAAAGGTGGATAAATGCGCCTGTTTCCTGACACCCCCAGCAAAGGTAGAGAAGTGCTCCTGTTTCCCGACACCCCCAGCGAAGGTGGAGAAATGCGCCTGTTTCCCGACACCCCCAGCAAAGGTGGAGAAATGCGCCTGTTTCCCGACACCCCCAGCAAAGGTGGAGAAATGCGCCTGTTCCCCGACACCCCCAGCAAAGGTGGAGAAATGCGCCTGTTTCCCGACACCCCCAGCAAAGGTGGAGAAATGCGCCTGTTTCCCGACACCCCCAGCAAAGGTGGAGAAATGAGCCTGTTTCCCGACACCCCCAGCAAAGGTGGAGAAATGAGCCTGTTTCCCGACACCCCCAGCAAAGGTGGAGAAATGCGACTGTTTCCCGACACCCCCAGCAAAGGTGGAGAAATGCGCCTGTTTCCTGACACCCCCAGCAAAGGTGGAGAAATGCGCCTGTTTCCCGACACCCCCAGCAAAGGTGGAGAAATGCGCCTGTTTCCTGACACCCCAGCAAAGGTGGAGAAATGCGCCTGTTTCCTGACACCCCAGCAAAGGTGGATAAATGCGCCTGTTTCCTGACACCCCCAGCAAAGGTGGAGAAATGCGCCTGTTTCCTGACACCCCCAGCAAAGGTGGATAAATGCGCCTGTTTCCTGACACCCCCAGCAAAGGTGGAGAAATGCTCCTGTTTCCCGACACCCCCAGCGAAGGTGGAGAAATGCGCCTGTTTCCGACACCCCCAGCAAAGGTGGAGAAATGCGCCTGTTCCCCGACACCCCCAGCAAAGGTGGAGAAATGCGCCTGTTTCCCGACACCCCCAGCAAAGGTGGAGAAATGCGCCTGTTTCCCGACACCCCCAGCAAAGGTGGAGAAATGCATCTGTTTCCCGACACCCCCAGCAAAGGTGGAGAAATGAGCCTGTTTCCCGACACCCCCAGCAAAGGTGGAGAAATGCGACTGTTTCCCGACACCCCCAGCAAAGGTGGAGAAATGCGCCTGTTTCCTGACACCCCCAGCAAAGGTGGAGAAATGCGACTGTTTCCTGACACCCCCAGCAAAGGTGGAGAAATGCGACTGTTTTCTGACACCCCCAGCAAAGGTGGAGAAATGCGCCTGTTCCCCGACACCCCCAGCAAAGGTGGAGAAATGCGCCTGTTCCCCGACACCCCCAGCAAAGGTGGAGAAATGCGCCTGTTTCCCGACACCCCCAGCAAAGGTGGAGAAATGCGCCTGTTTCCCGACACCCCCAGCAAAGGTGGAGAAATGCGCCTGTTTCCTGACACCCCCAGCAAAGGTGGAGAAATGCGACTGTTTCCTGACACCCCCAGCAAAGGTGGAGAAATGCGACTGTTTCCTGACACCCCCAGCAAAGGTGGAGAAATGCGACTGTTTCCTGACACCCCCAGCAAAGGTGGAGAAATGCGCCTGTTTCCCGACACCCCCAGCAGGTACCCGGAGAGTCTGGGGACCATGAACCGCTGGTAAAACAGTTTTCTAGAAATTTGAGTTATTATTTCAAAGGCCTCCTGCCAGTCACTTTCAGAGATGGCGGATGGGAGCAGCTTTTCCCATTTGAGTTTATAGGAAGTTGAAGGATCGGTGCAGGATTGAAGAATAATTCCCGATTGCTGAGTGGGACGTGGCCGACCATTCCATGAGTGAACGGGAGGTTCCGTCTTCCACAAAGCTTTGGATAAAGCGTCCCGGATTTGAAGGTGAATATTTCTTCGGATGGTAAGGAGAGTTTGCGTTGTATATTTTCACATTTCACACACCGCTTATTCGCCACCAGGTCTGAACGTGTGTTCATGCCGCTTGTATACATTCTTTCGATCCAATGTTCGGGATGTGCGCCTCCAATATTTCGAGGTCCTCTTGAGAGGTATTGATTGGAAATAGTTCTGTAAATGGCCCCGATTGTAGGGTGGGTGATAATAGGACACTCATTAAATATGCGAAATGCTTTGAGTCTGGGGTACAATTCAATGTCACCCCACACTTCGGATTTATCTTCCAACCAATCCAAGATCCCTGCGTGATAGAGGGGCCACGAGTCCTCGCACTTTTATATCATTGTAGAATATATCCCTTTTAACTCTTAGTTTTCTTATTCCGGATATATTAGGATTGATTGGATATTATCTAGAAACCCTTAGGGTATAATCAGCCGCAGCCCGCGCCGCCTCCTCCCCGTGGCTCAGAGACCCGCCGGCGGCTATACCTTTTGGGTATATATGTTGGTGCATTCCTAGACAGATATAAGATTTGGGGTATAATCAGCCGCAGCCCGCGCCGCCTCCTCCACGTGGCTCAGAGACCCGCCGGCGGCTATACCTTTTGGGTATATATATTGGTGCGTTCCTAGACAGATAGAAGATTTGGGGTATAATCAGCCGCAGCCCGCGCCGCCTCCTCCACGTGGCTCAGAGACCCGCCGGCGGCTATACCTTTTGGGTATATATATTGGTGCATTCCTAGACAGATATAAGATTTGGGTATAATTAGCCGCAGCCCGCGCCGCCTCCTCCCCGTGGCTCAGAGACCCGCCGGCGGCTATACCTTTTGGGTATATATACTGGTGCATTCCTAGACAGATAGAAGATTTGGGGTATAATTAGCAGTTTTCCTGAACCAGCAGATTCCTCCGGCTTTCAAGGCATTTAGTTCCTTTTTAATGTCAGACGCAAGGGGAGAGTTGTTAGTTTCAAACATTTTCCGGACGGGATAGGCTAATTTTATACCTAGATATGAAATCGCGTCAGACGTCCATTCAAGGGGTAGTTGGATTTCGGGTTACTGGATCAGTCTTGGGAACAGCCACCCTCAGAATGCACCAGACGTGTTCCGATCACTCATTATTGCTTTTAATGAATCTATAGGGTTTCTGCAGATTAATAAAGTCCTATTTTGTGGGTGGTTTGGTGAACTGAAATGCCACGGACATCTGGGTTATTTCTTATTTTTCCCGCCAGGGGTTCTACAATTAGAGCGAGTATCATTGGAGATAGGGGACGGCCTTGCCCGCTCCCGTCAGATATTTCAGATCTATTGGAGAGAAAAGCTGACGAGAAGACAGAGGCCGTTGGGCTGGAATATGGGGATAACATTGCTGAGCACTTCCTTCAGGTAACCCCAGTGAACGCTGTCGGACGCCTTCTCCGCGTCAAGGGAAAGAAGCAGAGAAGGCGTTAAATCAAGGAACCTTCTGGTTCCGTCCGTGGTTTGTCTATTTTTATAAAGCCTACTCGGTCCTCCTTTACCAATCTGGGGAGAACATCTATGATCCTATTAGCTAATAATTTGGAGAAAATTTCTAGGTCCCCGTTTAAAAGGGAAACAGGGCGGAAATGAGATGCTATGTGCAGGGATAGGAAGGGTTACGATGAGGCCATGGAGCGTTTCATCTGGAATGTTACCTGTACTCATAATGACGTTATACATTTTTAATAAGTGGGGGGTAATGTGGGGGCTCATTGTTTTGAGAAACTCGTTAGAAAGACCATCTGGGCCTGGAGATTTGTTCAGTTTGAGATTCTCGGATGGGAGTATCGAGCTTTAACCTGTCCTTGTTTGTTAGAGAGCGAAGCTGTATGAGGCCCAGGAAGGATTGTATAGAGCGCTCATCGGGTTGCGGTAGGATCTGGGCCCCGATTGTACAGATTATGGTAGTACTCTGCAATATCTTGTGTCCATTTGTATCAGGTAAGTATGGTATGTTTGCTTTAGATAATTTTCCAGCTTTATTGCCCTGACTATAAAATAACGCCTTATTCCTTCTCAACAAGTAGTGAAAGTTATGGTTCTAGATCCTATAAAGTTGAGACCTTAAATCTTTCGTTCTTTTATTGTTTCTGGGGATGTCTTAAGATTGTTTTTGAGCTCTAGGGAGTTTTTCCAGTAAAGTTTCTATATTTTTCCTGTTTTTTCTTGAGTGCGGCCAGTTGTATGCATTGACCTCTTCTAGCACGCCAGTTATTCTGCGCTCATGTGTCTTCCGGGCGATTCACATGCATTATTGTCTAAGAGCGAATTATCTATCCTCCAAGGGGACGGGGGAGGGGGTTGAAGTGTTCCCCTACGGATATGGGCGCATGGTCTGACCATGTGATCCAGCATAGCCATAGCAATTCTGGAGGAAGCTTTGTGTGGGTTGGAGAAAAAAGTGTCATCTTTTCCTGACGCATGTAAAGTTCTCCAGATCCTCCGTTTGTAAAGCGTGATATAAATCCGTGTTTTTCTCACTAGGTTTGGGTTTAGATTTGTATTAGTCTCCAATTAGAAGTGGGGCTCCCTCGCTCTTTCCCCCGACAGTTTGCCTTGTTTTTTATTGGGAGCGTATAAAGAGACAATGTGGCAAGGTGCGTTATCCATCAGGCACCTCAGATCTATGTAACGCTTCTGAATTCCGTATTGCGATTGACACCGCTTCTTTTTTGTATGTTATGAATATTTGGGGGATTCTTTATGTTGAGAATCCCTATGGGGGAGATGTGTCTCCTGGGCGCAGATTGTGTCGCACTTTCTTTGGGGCCTTCGTTATAGTTATCACCATTTGTGAATATAGTAGAGCGGCCGAATATCACTCAGTGAACCGCTCTTCCTTGGCATATCTTTTACAATGATTACCCTGGTTACTCCATAGGGATGTTGGACCACGAGCATTAAACTCGTAAACCAATAATAAAAGTAACGATAAGAAACTTCGCTCAAAACTAGTGATAATTTCAGCTCTGGCAGACTTGGGGATATTCTCTGGGAGAGGCATCTCTGGACGGATTCGTGCGGGAGCCCTCCTAGCCTACAGTCTAGGGCCGCTGTTGTGTGGGCGACACCACACTGGTATTATTATGATGCAAAAACCTGACGTTTCAGTCCTTTTTCCATGGAACTTCGCCAGGAGAATTGGGGGATGCCACGATGGTCCGTTCTTTGACGAGGGTCGGAGATTTCTTGGCTGGTGAAGAGTCCTGAAACCATCTGGAGATTAGTTTCGAGGCCGTCTGTGGGGAATGAAGGACATGAGTGGAGCCGCTTCTGTATATTATCAGCGTGACTGGGAATCAGAGAGATCTGAGGCAGATTTATCCGGAAGATTGGCGGCTGATCTGGCAGCGGACATTATTTGCTCCTTAAAGTGAAAGTAACGCAGCCTTGCCAGCACATCCCTAGGAGCGGAAACTGGAGCTCGCTTGGGTTTAGGGGTTGTGTGAACCCCGTCAATGATCACGGCCCTTTCTTCAGCATCAGGCAACAAGGTGACATAAAAGTCTACCAGGAATCCTCTCAGTTGTTGGCTTTGCACCGATTCTGGGATCCCTCGACGCGAGCGGTCTTCAATGTCGGCCAGTTTTAATTCATTGCACCCACTTCGTCATATAACTAGGCGGCTGTGTGCGCGGGTGAACTCCTCCATCTTGGTTTCCAAGTGCGCTGTTCTCGCCCCAATATCTAATTTCTCTTCATACATTCTGTGGGGACTCTTGGAAGTCATTTTGGATTGAGCTGCGCAGCTCCTTTAAGCCTCGGTAATGGCGCCGGCTGCGGCTCCGTATCGGAGGGTTCTAAGGTCCCAGTATGTGCTAGCGTTTGTTTGCTGGGTACACAGTTAGGGCGTGAGCTGGCGGATGGCGTGCTTTTCATGTGTGCCTGGTTAGAGATGGGTATATTAGATTTTAATACGTGTGCAGCGCTGTGAAATCCCTTACACTGGCTGTGCTTCTCTCTACAGGGCTGCGGGGGGCGCCATCTTGGATTTTTGCCGGCGACTGAAGGAAGGCTGTCATCTTTGTTGCCTCTGCTTCCCCCTCGGCATGGCCGCAGCGTGGAAGAGGTGAGCCAGCTTCCCAGACCCCGGGGGCACCAGTTCGGTCCTTGTTTTTGGTGCTTTGAGCCGCTTTGTTGCCGGTTAGGTGCAGGAGGTATAAACCACACAACCTCCTCGGTCGCCATCCGGCCACGGCCACCCTTTTATTTTACGTTTTCTTCTTAGTGTCATCTATAGTATGTATGCAGGGTTTATCAACGCAACTCACTATGGACCTAGGGTCACTAGAATGCGGCAGACAGTATGGGCTTTGTCGCTCTTTTGTCCCTTTTTCTTTTTTCAGTATTTTTTGTCGCACATATTGCTTATATATTTCTTTGTATTTTTTATGGTTTCATTTTTTGCATTGTTGGAGATTGATTTACCAATTTGCTAGACAATCGGCAGCTAATAGGCGACATTGCGGCTGTTCACATGACGCATTTTCCCGGCACTCAATGGGTTACTTGTCTAATAGGCATCTACAGAGTGACGCGATTTATGTCTGAGTCTAACGTGGATTGCCGGCGCGCGCACATTGGCCACCCTAGGTAGTGTTTTCTTATGTCCTGCTTTGTTTACGATGTACGATCGGATTATTTTACGTTCCCTGCGCAGCATGTTTCACGGAGTTCCTGGCGTCGCTTGTTTCCTGGCAACCAGCGATCACGTGGTCGGCTTTGATCATGTGACCACTGAGGTTGCTTCCTCGGGACAGGCGCAGTTGGTTACGCCGGCAGACGTGTGGCACCTGTGGTTCCCCTCCCATCCACTGAGGTCTTTTTGATAGTATATTCATAGGGCAGACGCACCTTACTCGTTACTCGTGTTCGGGTAGCTTATAATCGGACATACGCACATATAATATGTAATCACTGCTCATGTTAGATGACATTTTTTGGACCACGTATTCATATATTTTGCACTTATGTTATTTGTGAAACCCCAATTGGGGTGTATTTACAGCCGCAGTGTTTGCTTGAGCAAGGTTCCATAGAGAGGACGAAACGCGGCACTGGTGTAAATAACACAAATTCACCTGGACGCGCCGTGGACTCCTTTATTTTATACCCAGTATTGGGACGGAGGATCGGCCCCACATCCGCTGGCACTCCGTCTTCTTTGCAGTGTGGTGCCGCTCGACGGTATCTTATCAATAACGTACACAATACGGAAATAACGCGCGACTTCTCCCAGCAAACAGATGTTCATGACGCCAGAGTTTAACCGCACATGAGCAAAGTAAGGTTAGACTTCCACCACTTTCAGGTAGTATATACGGAATATACTGAATAGATATATCCGACCATTGACTAGAAACCAAGATCCGTTTTCTGGAGATTACACAAGCGTAAATCGTTATCTCCCGAGATTGAAGAGTGCACTTTGTACTGCAGCGGAAATGATCTCAAATCAACCAATGGTCTCTCCAAATCTATATGTATCGTTAGTGTAGGATCTAGAGTGATTTGAGGTGATTTCAGCTACTGATTAGGGTTTAGTTGTCTGAGAGAAGCCAGCGCTGGCGGTGAGAGGCGAGGGGCGGTCAGGTTCTATCTTCCCGCATGTAATTTCTTCCTCTGCCTCGTCTTCGATGGGATCTCCGGCATTGATCTGATGAATTCGCCCCCCTTGCTGTCTCTTTTACCCCCCCCGGGAAGGTGGGCTTGGTTGGGTCCTTCCATGTCTAATGACATCACAGTGAATTCATTTTCTATGTACCTCATACTCACCGCCACCACAAGGGGCACTAGTGTTCTATCTAACACTTTGTGTAATTTATTTCCCAAAAATCTAACAGAAAGATAACCTTTGACTTAGGCTCTGGACAAAGCCCTAAATATAGGGAGAAGAGACATTAACCCCCTCAGCCCCCCCAGATTAAACCCCCTTAACCCCCTCAGCCCCCCCAGATTAAACCCCCTTAACCCCTTCAGCCCCCCGTAGCTTAAACCCCCTTAATGACCAGGACACTTTTTACAATTCCGCACTACACTACTTTCACAGTTTATTGCTCCGTCATACAACTTACCACCCAGATGAATTTTACCTCCTTTTCTTCTCACTAATAGAGCTTTCATTTGCTGGTATTTCATTGCTGCTGACATTTTTACTTTTTTTTGCTATTAATAAAAATTTAACGACATTTTTGCAAAAAAATGACATTTTTCACTTTCTGTTGTAAAATTTAAAAAAAAAAAATACATTTCTATATAAATTTTTCTCTAAATTTATTGTTCTACATGTCTTTGATAAAAAAAAAATGCAATAAGTGTATATTTATTGGTTTGGGTAAAAGTTATAGCGTTTACAAACTATGGTGCAAAACAGTGAATTTGGGCATTTTGAAGCAGCTCTGACTTTCTGAGCACCCGTCATGTTTCTTCAGGAGCTAGAATGCCAGGAAAGTATAAATACCCCCAAATTACACCATTTTAGAAAGAAGACACCCCAAAGTATTCGCGGAGGGGCATGGTGAGTTCATGGATCATTTCATTTTTTTTTTCACAAGTTAGCGGAAAATGACACTTTCTGAGGAAAAAATAATAATAATAAAGTTTCCATTTCTGCTAACTTCTGGCAAAAAAAAAAAAAAAATCTCCCACGGACTCACTATGCCCCTCAGTGAATACCTTGGGGGTGTCTACTTTCCGAAATGGGGTCATTTGTGGGGTGTGTTTACTGTTCTGGCATTTTGGGCTAAATTGTGAGCCGCCATGTAAAACCTAAAGGTACTCATTGGAATTAGGGCCCCTTTGCGCATCTTGGCTGCAAAAAAGTGTCACTCATGTGGTATCGCCGTACTAAGGAGAAGTAGGGCAATGTGTTTTGGGGTGTATTTTTACATATAACCATACTGGGTGTGAGAAATATCTCTGTAAACTGACAACTTTGTATAAAAAAAATTAAAAAGTTGTCGTTTACAGCGATATTTCTCTCACCCAGCATGGGTATATGTAAAAATGCACCCCAAAACACATCGCCCTACTTCTCCTGATTTCGGCGATACCACATGAGTGACACTTTTTTGCAGCCAAGATGCGCAAAGGGGCCCTAAAACCAATGAGTACCTTTAGGATTTCACAGGGCATTTTTACGCATTTGGATTCTCACGCTTTAGGGGCCCCTAAAATGCCAGAACAGTATAAATACCCCACATGTGACCCCATTGTGGAAAGAAGACACCCCAAGGTATTCCGTGAGGGGCATGGCGAGTTCACAGAAAAAAAAAAATTTTGGCACAAGTTAGCGGAAATTGATATATATATTTTTTTTAGAGTCTCATATTCCACTAACTTGTGACAAAAAATAATATTTTACATGAACTCGCCATACCCCTCACGGAATACCTTGGGGTGTCTTCTTTCTAAAATGGGGTCACATGTGGGGTATTTGTACTGCTCTGGCATTTGAGGGTCTCCGCAATCATTACACGTATGGCCAGCGTTAGGAGTTTCTGCGATTCTCCGTATATTGAGCCTCTGGGCGCAGATTTCTTCATTCGCATCAATCAATGTGGATGAAAAAATCTCTGCCAAAAAATGTGCAAAAAAAAAAAGTAGTAAGGCCCCATTCACACGTCCGCAAAAATGTCCGCATCTATTCCGCAATTCTGCGGAATAGATGCGGACCCATTCAGTGTGAATGGGGCTGGCGGTGATGCGGAGAGCACACTATGCGCTCGCCGCATCAGCATTTGCGGAGCTGCGGCCACAAACTTCCGGGTTTCGGCCCCCAAACATCCGTCCGCAGCTCCGCAAAAGATAGAGCATGTCCTATTCTTTTCTGCAATTGCGGACAAGAAAAGGCATTTTCTATATAGTTCTGGCAATGTGCGGATCTGCAAAATGCGGAAAGCACATTGCCGGTGTCCGTGTTTTTTGCGGATCCACGGATCCGCAAAACACATACGGACGTCTGAATGAGCCTTACAGGGGGGTGATTAGTGACAGGGGGGTGACATGGGGTGATCAGGGGTTAATCAGTGATGGGGGGGGTCTGTGTGGTGATTGGTGCACTTACAAAAGTTTCCTTTGGTGGTCCCAAGCAAAAGGGACCACCAAAGGAACGAGCAGCAAGCATATCAGACGCTGTTAACAAAACATTGTCTGATATGCCATTTTTTTTTTTAACTTCTACAGCCTGCCAGCGCACGATCAGCGCTGGCAGGCTGTAGTTAAAGTTCTCCCCGATTCGATCCTGTGAACGCGCGGAAATCTCGCGTCTCGCGAGATGACGCGCCCATGCGTCGAAGAGGAATAAACCGACCGCCTGCAGGACGCAATCCTGCGTTAGGCGGTCGATAACAGGTTAATGTATTAATGTAATGGTAGATGACCACCAATCCACACTGAAGGGCTATTCCGCTCATATATGTCTGAAATAAAGCATTGAAGTATTTTCAAGAGAGTGGTGAGTGCCGCAAATCTTTTCATCTACCATTACATTAATACCAAGTGTCTGCTTGAACCAGCCTTGCTGAGCACCACCCGAATCTGTCTGCATCTACTGAGCCACGGAGTGTTTGTGGGGCGAGCAGCAGAAGTGCAGCTGACTTCTTTTCTGTACCTTGTATAATATACAGACATTAATGTATACCAACTGCCAGACATCTAGTCTGTGTAAAGATTTACTTCTTTAAGACTAAAACACTCAATCTTCTTTCTCCACGTACTTTGAAACTGAAGTAATGAGTTTTACACATTATCCTTTTTCACACATAACAAAAATTACATAAGTATATCCCACCTAATTCTATGTATTTCAAAAATAGAAAACCCCCCTAGGTACAAAAACACATACGAATATGTTTCAATGAAATAAGCATATAAATGTTGCATATAATATCATAGTACAATAATAAGACCCTTTTCCATTCATTGAGAGAAAATAAAATCTTTAGAACACTCCGTCCATTGTCTTTACGGTACCTGAGTGAATCCCCCCCAGTTTACGACCTGAGAATGTTTATATAAAAAACTCCTGTCTCTTTCCTTGTAATTCTCAGTCTAGGAAGATTCAACTCAAATTGAGCTTTTATCCAGCAGACAGAATGGCCGTCGTAAGGTCTTTATACCAATCTGTAATGTAAAGGCCTTTAAAATATCGAGTCCTTCCTGCCCAATAGTTCTGACAGGACATCATGGCAGCATTGGCCAATCGGATGGAGGGTATTGCCCAACTGGCAGAGAGGGTCCAGCAGCAGAGTACCACAGACCAGTCCCCCCGTTGTCACAGCTCCGTTACCGATAGAACCTAGGGTAGAGCTCCCTGATCGCTTCTCTGGGGACCACAAACATTTTGAAACCTTCCTATTTTCACCTTAGGCCACACTCTTCGGGTTTCAGAGGGTGGGCATCTTTATGTCCCTGCTACAGGGAGACCCTCAGGACTGGCATCTTCACTATCACCCAGCTCTCCTGAATTATTTTCTGTTGACCTTTCCCGCTAATTCTCCTTTTTGATGAGGCAGACAGGGCGGCCTACACGGAAAGCCAACTTCTTTCTTTATGTCAAGGCAGACGACCTGCGGAAGCTTACTGCTCTGAATCCCGTGAGTGTTGTTCTGCCTCTGGCCTGAATGACCGGACTCTTAGGTCACAGTTTAGACTAGGCCTTTCTGATACTCTGAAAGACCTTGTAGTTAGTCATCCCACCCCGGGTTCCCTAGACAAGGCTTTGTCTCTAGCTATTCGACTTGACAGATGTCTTAGGGAACGTAAGCGGGAAAGGTCTGTCCTTGTCCGTTCGTCTTCTCTTTACTAGGTTCCTCAAGCCACGAAGCCAGTGGAGTCCAAGATGCCCATGCAAGTGGCTACTATGTCCTCTAGCAGAAGGAGGATCACCTGAAGAATTGCTTGTGCTTCTACTGCGGCAGGCACGCTCACCGAAGGCGGAAAACTTCAGCGTCTGAGTGATGATCGGGGGGGTCAAGTATTTCCCGAAACGTCTGATAGGCTTATTTTCCTGTTAGACACATCCTCACTGGGCATTATGAATACTTGGTGATGCCCTTTGAACTGTGTAACGCCCCAGCTGTGTTCTAAAACCTCGAAATCATATTTTCCAAGAGGTCCTGGGTCAGTTTCTTGTGGTGTACAGTCGTGGCCAAAAGTTTTGAGAATGACATAAATATTGGAAAAGTTGCTGCTTAGGTTTTTATAATAGCAATTTGCATATCCTCCAGAATGTTATGGAGAGGGATCAGATGAATTGCATAGGACCTGCTGAGATCATTTCAGTAATCGTCTTGTAACTGAGGCGAGAATGGTGACGAGCACAAGGCTGGAGATCATTATGTCAGGCTGATTGGGTAAAATGGCAGACTTGACATGTTAAAAGGAGGGTGATGCTTGAAATCATTGTTCTTCCATTGTTAACCATGGTGACCTGCAAAGAAACGCGTGCAGCCATCATTGCGTTGCATAAAAATGGCTTCACAGGCAAGGATATTGTGGCTACTAAGATTGCACCTCAAGCAACAATTTATAGGATCATCAAGAACTTCAAGGAAAGAGGTTCAATTCTTGTTAAGAAGGCTTCAGGGCGTCCAAGAAAGTCCAGCAAGCGCCAGGATCGTCTCCTAAAGAGGATTCAGTTGCGGGATCGGAGGGCCACTAGTGCAGAGGTTGCTCAGGAATGGCAGCAGACAGGTGTGAGCGCATCTGCACGCACACTGAGGCGAAGACATTGGAAGATGGCCTGGTGTCAAGAAGGGCAGCAAAGAAGCCACTTCTCTCCAAAAAAACCATCAGGGACAGATTGATCTTCTGCAGACAGTATGGTGAATGGACTGCTGAGGACGGGGGCAAAGTCATATTCTCCGATGAAGCCTCTTTCCGATTGTTTGGGGCATCAGGAAAAAGGCTTGTCCGGAGAAGAAAAGGTGAACGCTCCCATCAGTCCTGTGTCATGCCAACAGTAAAGCATCCTGAGACCATTCATGTGTGGGGTGCTTCTCATCCAAGGGAGTGGGCTATCAGTCAGGAATTGGCCCAGAAGGTGATTGAGAGCATGCCCAGGCGGATTGCAGAGGTCCTGAAAGATAAGGGCGAACACTGCAAATACTGACTCTGCAGAAATGTCATGTAATTGTCGATAAAAGCCTCTGAAACGTATGAAGTGCTGTTACGCTGAGCGCTCCGGGCTCTCTGCTGGCCTCGGAGCGCTCACAGCGTGCGTCCCCAGGCAGCGCTCCAGCGTCTCGGCGTGTGCGTCCCCGCTCTCTAGGGCGCACACGCACCGGGACTCTTAGATCTAAAGGACCAGTGCACAGGTGATTTGTGCCTGGTCCAAACTGGTTTATCTAGGGTTAAGCTTTGTGAGAGGCAGTACTGTTTGACCTTAATTAGGCTTCACCTGTGCACTGCCTATAAGTACCATCCCCTTCTACACTCTCCTGCCGGATCTTTGTTGCCTCTGTGCCTTAGAGAAAGCGTCTTCTGTGTACCCTTTGCCTGTTGCCATACCCGTTGCTACGACCACCGCCTCTGAACCTGTGCCGCCTGTCCTGACCTTTTGCTTCGTCCGACTACGCCTCTGCCTATTCCCTCTGTACTACGCCTGTCTCAGCAGTCAGTGAGCTTGCGCCGCTATCGGAGGACACGACCTGGTTGCTACCGCCGCAGCAAGACCATCCCGCTTTGCGGCGGGCTCTGGTGAAAACCAGTAGCAACTTAGAACCGGTCCCCGGTACGGTCCACGCCAATCCCTCACTGACACAGAGGATCCACTTCCACTACCGCCTCCTGCTACCAGTCCGGATCCTGACAGTAAGATCCGGCCATGGATCCCGCTGAGGTGCCTCTGCCTAGTGTCGAGGACCTTACTACAGTTGTCGCCCAGCAAGGTCAACAGCTGGCGCAGTTGTCCGCCATGCTCCAGCAGCTTCTTTCTGCACGGCAGCAGCCGCTTCCTCCGTCTGCACCAGCTTCATCACCGCAGCCTGTGGCCGCCGCCACTTCTAGAGTCCGTCTGTCCATGCCGGCCAAGTACGATGGAGATCCCAAGTTGTGCCGCGGATTCTTATCCCAATGCTCCCTTCACCTGGAGATGTCGGCTGACCTGTTCCCCTCGGAGCGAGCCAAGGTGGCATTTGTCGTTAGCCTGCTTTCTGGGAAGGCCCTGGCCTGGGCTACTCTGCTTTGGGACCGCAACGACCCTGCCACTGCAAGTGTCCAGAGTTTCTTTCTGGAATTCCGGAGTGTCTTTGAGGAGCCAGCCCGGGCTGCCTCTGCAGAGACTGCGTTATTGAACTTGTCCCAGGGGAGTTCTTCTGTCGGAGACTATGCTATCCGTTTCCGCACCCTTGCTTCAGAACTCTCCTGGAATAACGAGGCGCTCTGTGCTACCTTTAAGAAAGGCTTGTCCAGCGCCATAAAGGATGTCCTGGCCGCACGAGAAGTCCCCACCAACCTGAGTGATCTCATCCATTTGGCCACCAGGATTGACCTGCGTTTTGCTGAGCGGCGAGAGGAACTGTTCCAGGAAAAGGGTAGTGCTCGCCCCAGACGTTCTCCTCGTCTGGCTCCTATTTTCCTGCATCCACCGCAATCCTCTGCTGGCCCTCCCGCCGAGGAAGCCATGCAGGTGGATCGGTCACGCCTGACCACGCAAGAAAGGAACCGCCGTAGAGACGAGAACCTCTGTTTGTACTGTGCCAGTACAGAGCACTTTCTGAAAAACTGTCCTCTCCGACCTCCGCGTCAGGGAAACGCCCGCACCTAGTCAACGTGGGAGAGGCGTTGCTAGGTGTGAATATCTCCTCTCCACGCATTACTGTACCCGTGCGGATTTCCGTACCCGCCAAGACCTCCTTTGCTGCCACTGCTTTTCTGGATTCGGTTCTGCCGGTAACTTCATCGACGCCTCGCTGGTGAACAAGTATAACATCCCTGTGGTTCGTTTGCAGAAGTCCATCTTCATCTCCACTGTTAATGGAGAGAGACTCGGCGGCATGGTGCAGTTCCGTACAGAGCCCCTCCAGATGGACATTGGAGTCCTGCATTCCGAGCGATCGGAGTTCTTTGTGTTACCCCATTGCACCTCAGAACTCCTCTTGGGTCTGCCCTGGCTCCAGCGCCATTGTCCCGTTCTGGACTGGACCACCGGAGAGGTTCGTAGCTGGGGTCCGGCTTGTTTTGGCAGATGTCTCAAGCCGGTGCAGGCCAAGTCTGCACCTGTCATTTCCCCTCTTCCCGGTCTGCCTGAACCATATGCGGATTTTTCTGACGTCTTTTGCAAGAAACAAGCGGAAGTGTTGCCTCCACATAGGCCATATGACTGTCCCATTGATTTGCAACCTGGCACTACGCCGCCTAGGGGAAGAATCTATCCGCTCTCTCCGCCAGAGACTTTAGCCATGTCGGAATATATCCAGGAGAACCTGCAGAGAGGGTTTATCAGGAAATCCTCTTCTCCTGCCGGAGCAGGATTCTTCTTTGTTGCAAAAAGGACGGTACCCTTAGGCCTTGCATAGACTTTCGGGGTCTCAACAGCATTACTGTAAAGAACCGTTACCCTCTTCCCCTGATTTCGGAACTCTTTGACCGCTTACAAGGCGCCAAGTACTTTACCAAGTTAGATCTCAGAGGGGACTAGAATCTTATTCGCATCCGAGAGGGTGATGAATGGAAGACAGCTTTTAATACCCGTGACGGGCATTTTGAGTACTTAGTCATGCCTTTCGGACTCTGTAATGCTCCAGCGGTCTTCCAGGAGTTCGTTAATGACATCTTCGAGACCTGCTCTATACCTGTGTCGTGGTCTATTTGGATGACATCCTCATCTTCTCTTCTAACTTGGATCAACACCGTGCTCATGTCCGCTTAGTACTCTCCCGTCTCAGGAAGAACCGCCTCTACGCTAAATTTGAAAAGTGCTTGTTCGACCGTACCAGTCTTCCCTTCCTGGGTTACATCATCTCCGCCAAGGGACTACAAATGGATCCTGCCAAGCTGTCTGCCATCTTGGACTGGCCTCGTCCTTCTGGCCTTAAGGCTATCCAGCGATTCCTCGGATTCGCAAACTATTATAGGCAGTTCATCCCGCATTACTCCACCCTTGTGGCACCTATTGTGGCCCTAACCAAGAAGGGGCTAACCCGAAATCTTGGCCTCCTCAGGCCGAACAGGCCTTCACCGCTCTCAAGTCTGCCTTTGCCACCGCTCCAGCTCTGTCCAGACCGGATTCTACCAAGCCTTTCTTCCTGGAAGTAGACGCCTCCTCCGTCGGTGCTGGTGCTTTGCTCATGCAAAGATCTCCGAGAGGCAAGTTGGTTACTTGCGGGTTTTTCTCTAAAACTTTCTCTCCCGCTGAAAGAAATTATTCTATTGGGGATAGAGAATTACTCGCCATCAAGCTGGCCTTGGAAGAATGGCGGCACTTGCTAGAAGGATCGGCACATCCCGTGAACATCTACACGGATCATAAAAATTTATCATACCTCCAGTCTGCTCAGAGACTAAATCCCGCCAGGCTCGCTGGTCTCTATTCTTTGCCAGATTTAACTTCCGGATCCACTTTCGTCCAGCGAGCAAGAACTTCAGGGCCGATGCCCTCTCTCGTTCTTCCGATGTCACAGGAGTGGAAGTCAAGCCTCAGCACATTGTGCCTCCTGAATGTCTGGTCACCGTGGCACCTGTAGATTTGCGGAACCTCCCTCCCGGAAAGACCTATGTTTCTCCTCGCCTTCGCTTAAAAGTTCTTAAGTGGGGGCATTCTTCTCTTCTCGCAGGGCATCCTGGTGTCCGAAAGACTGTACAGCTTATCTCCAGGAGATATTGGTGGCCATCCTTGGAGAGGGACATCACTGAATTTGTGCAGTCCTGTTCTGTATGTGCCAGAGACAAAACCCCTCGCCAAAGACCCGCGGATTTCTCCAGCCACTTCCCATACCAGAGACTCCTTGGTCCCATATCGCTATGGACTTCGTTACGGACCTACCACTGTCTCACGGGAAAACTGTAATTTGGGTCGTCGTGGATCGCTTCTCGAAGATGGCGCACTTCATCCCGTTGCCAGCCTTACCTTCTGCGCCTCAGTTGGCCAAGCATTTCCTCCGGCACATCTTCCGGTTACACGGCCTGCCTTCACATATTGTCTCCGATAGAGGGTCCAGTTTGTGTCCAAATTCTGGAGAGCTCTTTGTGGACGACTTAAAATCAAGCTGGACTTCTCTTCTTCATACCACCCCCAAACCAACGGACAAGTGGAGCGGGTTAATCAAATTTTGGGCGACTACCTTCGCCACTTCGTTTCCTCCCGTCAAGACGATTGGGTCGACCTTCTCCCGTGGGCGGAGTTTTCCTATAACCACAAAGACTCTTCCGCCACCAATAAGTCTCCCTTCTTCGTGGTTTATGGTCGTCATCCTCTGCCTCCTCTGCCGTTATCCTCCTCCTCCGGTGTACCTGCAGTGGACGACCTTGTGCAAGACTTTTCTGCCATCTGGCGCGAGGCGCGCCTGTCCCTCATGCAGGCCTCATCCCGCATGAAAGTCCAAGCGGACAAGAAACGTCGGCCTCCTCCTGTCCTGGTGCCTGGGGACAGAGTTTGGCTCTCCTCCAGGTACATCCGCTTCAGGGTTCCTAGTTACAAGCTTGGTCCTCGTTACTTGGGACCCTACAAGGTCAAGAAGAGGATCAACCCTGTGTGTTACCAACTCCATCTCCCTTCCTCCCTTAGAATTCCCAACTGCTTCCATGTCTCCCTCCTCAAGCCTGCGGTCTTTAATCGTTTTCCCCAAGAGTCTCCCTCCCACGCCGGTATCCGGTACCTCGGATGTCTTCTCCGTTAAGGAGATATTGGCCTCAAAATTGGTCAAGGGAGAAGATATTTTCTGGTGGACTGGGAGGGCTGCGGTCCTGAGGAGAGATCCTGGGAGCCGGAGGAGAACATCCTGGACCGCAGCCTCATCCTTAAGTTCTTGGGTCCCAAAAAGAGGGGGAGACCAAAGGGGGGGGGGGTACTGTTACGCTGAGCGCTCCGGGCTCTCTGCTGGCCTCGGAGCGCTCACAGCGTGCGTCCCCAGGCAGCGCTCCAGCGTCTCGGCGTGTGCGTCCCCGCTCTCTAGGGCGCACACGCACCGGGACTCTTAGATCTAAAGGACCAGTGCACAGGTGATTTGTGCCTGGTCCAAACTGGTTTATCTAGGGTTAAGCTTTGTGAGAGGCAGTACTGTTTGACCTTAATTAGGCTTCACCTGTGCACTGCCTATAAGTACCATCCCCTTCCACAGTCTCCTGCCGGATCTTTGTTGCCTCTGTGCCTTAGAAAGCGTCTTCTGTGTACCCTTTGCCTGTTGCCATACCCGTTGCTACGACCACCGCCTCTGAACCTGTGCCGCCTGTCCTGACCTTTTGCTTCGTCCGACTACGCCTCTGCCTATTCCCTCTGTACTACGCCTGTCTCAGCAGTCAGTGAGCTTGCGCCGCTATCGGAGGACACGACCTGGTTGCTACCGCCGCAGCAAGACCATCCCGCTTTGTGGCGGGCTCTGGTGAAAACCAGTAGCAACTTAGAACCGGTCCCCCGGTACGGTCCACGCCAATCCCTCACTGACACAGAGGATCCACTTCCACTACCGCCTCCTGCTACCAGTCCGGATCCTGACAAGTGCGAGTAATTATATTTCACTACATCACAGAAACAACCGAAACAAAGATCTAACAGCAGTTTAGCAGCAAACTCTGTGAAAACTAATATTTGTGTCATTCTCAAAACTTTTGGCCACGACTGTATCTTGATGATATTTTGGTTTTTCCCCCGGATTGTGCATCTCGTTATAAATGACCATAAAATGTTTGCAAAAATTAAGTAAATTTGTGATTATTGTGTTAAAGTGAAATAAATAAAAAAAAGGTAGACATATTATGTATCGCCATGTCCGTAACAACCAGCTCTATAAAAATATCACATGACCTAACCCCTCAGGTGAACATCGTAAAAATAAAAAATAAAAATTTAAAAAAAGACATTTTTGTCACCTTACATCACAAAAAGTGGAACACCAAGCGATCAAAAAGGTGTATGTCCTACAAAATGGTAGCAATAAAACCGTCACCTCATGCCGCAAAAAATGAGACCCTACCTGAGACAATTAGAAAAAAATAAAATAAAATATGACTCTCAGACAATGGAGACACTAAAATATGATTTTTTTTTTGCTTTAAAACTGCTATTATTGTGCTAAAGTGAAATAAATTTAAAAAAGTAGACATATTTGTATTGCCACGTCTGTAACAACCTGCTCTATAAAAATATCACATGACCTAACCCCTCAGGTGAGCAATAAAAAAATAAAAACATTGTAAAAAAAAATGTTTTTCAATTTACATCTTTTGTTCACCTTGCCCCAGTGTAATAATGAATGATCAAAAATCATAAATACACAAAATGGTACCAATAAAAACATCAACTCTTCCTGCAAAAAACGATCGGCAGAAAAATAAAAAAATATGGCGTTCAGAAAATGGAGACATTTTTTCAAAAATGCTTTATTATGTAAAACTGAAACAAACAAAGAATCATTGCGTCCGTAAGGACCTGCTCTATGAAAATAGCACGTGATCCGTCCTGTCAGATGAAGGTGGTAAAAAATAAAAACCATAAGAGCCATTTTTGGTCACCTTGCCTCACAAAAAACCTAATATAAAGCAATTGAAAATCATATAGTACCAATAAAACTGGCACCGTATCCCCTAGTTTCCAGAATGGGGTCACTTTTTCGGAGTTTCTCCTCTAGGGGCATCGGGGGGGCTTCACATAGGACATGGGGTCTGAAAACCAGTCCAGCACAATCCGCCCTCCAGAAACCATATGGCGCTCCTTCCCTTCTGCGCTCTGCCCTGTGCCCGTGCAGCGGTTTACCACCACATATGGGGTGTTTCTATAAACCGCAGAATCAGGGCAATAAATATAGAGTTTTGTTTGGCTGTTAACCCTCGGTGTGTTAAAGAAAAAAATGGATTAAAATGAAAAATCTGTTAAAATAGTGAAATTTAGAAATTTCATCTCCATTTTCCTTTAATTCTTGTGGAACACCTAAAGGGTTAACAAAGTTAGTAAAATCAGTTTTGAGTAACTTGAGGGGTGTAGTTTCTACAATGGGGTCATGTATGGGGGGTTTCCACTGTGTAAGCCTCACAAAGTGTCTTCAGACCTGAACTAGTCCTTAAAAAGTGGGTTTTGGAAACGTTCTTATAAATGTTAAGAATTGCTTCTAAACTTCTCAGCCTCTAACGTCCCCAAAAAATAAAATGTCATTCCCCAAATGATCCAAACATGAAGCAGACATCTGGGGAATGCAAAGCAATAACTATTTTATGAGGATCACTGTCTGTTTTAAAAGAAGAGAAATTGAAATTTTGAAAATTGCGAATTTTTCAAATTTTTGGTAAACTTGGGATTTTTTCATAAATAAAGGTGAAATATTTGGACTCAAATTTATGACTATCATGAAGTACAATGAGTCACGAGAAAACAGTCTCTGAACGGCCTGGATCCGTAAAAGCGTTCCACATAAAGTGACACATGACAGATTTGCAAAAACTGGCCCGGGGTAGAAGGGGTTAAACTCCTAGATATCGACAACAGCTGATTGATCCGTTTAGGATCCGAAAACTAAAGGACCTTCGATGATGTCACCGCGGGTCCTTAAACGTTAACTGCTGCAGCCCTTTCTTAGTGGAGCCGCCATCTTTGAAATCTGCTTTCATTATAGACGATCGTGTTTAATAAATCCAAGGCCCTCGGGATTTAAGCGAAATACTTGATCCCCGGATCTAAGACAGAAACGCATCACTTCTAGGTATTACCAATAGCGATTGTGACGCCCAACTGTCCCGGGGCCGACCCTGGCTATTTGTCCGATATCATAGCAGAGGATCAGACGTGTCCGATATGTCAGGGATGTTCTAATGTAATATCTGTCTGTTATCTATCTATAATCCGGCATCATAAATATTACTAGAAATATCTTATCTATCTATCTATTATCTATCTATTATCTATCTATTATCTATCTATTATCTATCTATCTATCTATTATCTATTATCTATCTATTATCTATTATCTATCTATTATCTATCTATTATCTATCTATTATCTATCTATCTATCTATTATCTATTATCTATCTATTATCTATTATCTATCTATTATCTATCTATTATCTATCTATTATCTATCTATCTATCTATTATCTATTATCTATCTATTATCTATCTATCTATTATCTATCTATTATCTATCTATCTCTATCTATTATCTATCTATTATCTATCTATCTATTATCTATTATCTATCTATTATCTATCTATCTATTATCTATCTATTATCTATCTATTATCTATCTATTATCTATCTATCTCTATCTATTATCTATCTATCTATTATCTATCTATTATCTATCTATCTATCTATCTATCTATCTATCTATTATCTATCTATTATCTATCTATCTCTATCTATTATCTATCTATCTAT
>CM065590.1:3343282-3358282 GCA_033119425.1 Bufotes viridis | reverse complement strand
TAGATAGATAGATAATAGATAGATAGATAGATAGATAATA
The DNA here is from genome assembly GCA_033119425.1 of Bufotes viridis. Taxonomy (NCBI): domain Eukaryota; kingdom Metazoa; phylum Chordata; class Amphibia; order Anura; family Bufonidae; genus Bufotes; species Bufotes viridis. Next base: position 3,358,242 of record CM065590.1, on the reverse strand, counting down.
GATAGATAGATAACAGATAGATAGATAGATAATAGACCAATAGCCTGATAATAGATAGATAGATAATAGATAGATAGATAGATAGATAGATAGATAGATAGATATAGATAGATAATAGATAGATAATAGATAGATAGATAATAGATAGATAATAGATAGATAATAGATAGATAGATAAGATATTTCTAGTAATATTTATGATGCCGGATTATAGATAGATAACAGACAGATATTACATTAGAACATCCCTGACATATCGGACACGTCTGATCCTCTGCTATGATATCGGACAAATAGCCAGGGTCGGCCCCGGGACAGTTGGGCGTCACAATCGCTATTGGTAATATCTAGAAGTGATGCGTTTCTGTCTTAGATCCGGGGATCAAGTATTTCGCTTAAATCCCGAAGGCCTTGGATTTATTAAACACGATCGTCTATAATGAAAGCAGATTTCAAAGATGGCGGCTCCACTAAGAAAGGGCTGCAGCAGGCTTCAGTCCCCACCGCTCAGCCTTTCCGTTCTCCCGCTCCGGACGGATTCACACGGGGCCCGTCACGAGTCGCCTCAGAAGACGGTTTTGTAGCGGAGACCAGAGTAGTGCATGAGGACTGTGGGCTCCTTAGGCTCCGTTCGGGCTCAGTTATCTGCCGAGTCTGTCCTAAACGGAGCAGGAGACCGGTGCCATCAACAAAGCCTTAGCTTTAAGGACCCGCGGTGACATCATCGAAGGTCCTTTAGTTTCAGGATCCTAGACGGATCAATCAGCTGCTGTCGATATCTAGGAGTTTAATATCATTTTATTACTAAACATATTAAACTTCATTGAACCACTGAGGCTTTAGCGGATCTAAAGGAGGATTTGAACGGGTGGTATTTTAGGTGTGGTTTGGGCGGGATTGTGGGTGGGGTTATGGGCAGAAAAGGGGTGTGGCCATATGTCACTTTGCATTTGATGAGATATGTCCCTGCTTACTACTGACAAGCCGTAATAAGAACCAGACGGACTAAACAGTACCAAACAAGAGACAAATAGTGGTCAGAAGACAAGCCAAGGTAAGAACCAGACATGCTACATAGTGCCGAACGAGAGACAGAGAGTGGTCAGAAGACAACCCGAGATAAGAACCAGACATGCTACATAGTGCCGAACGAGAGACAGAGAGTGGTCAGAAGACAAGCCAAGGTAAGAACCAGACATGCTACATAGTGACGAATGAGAGACAGAGAGTGGTCAGAATACAAGCCAAGGTAAGAACCGGACATGCTACATAGTGCCGAACGAGAGACAGAGAGTGGTCAGAAGACAACCCGAGATAAGAACCAGACATGCTACATAGTGACGAATGAGAGACAGAGAGTGGTCAGAAGACAAGCCAAGGTAACAACCGGACAGGGTACATAGTGCCGAACGAGAGACAAATAGTGGTCAGAAGACAAGCCAAGGTAAGAACCAGACAAGCTACATAGTGCCAAACGAGAGACAGAGAGTGGTCAGAAGACAAGCCGAGATAAGAACCGGACAGGGTACGAAGTACCAAACAAGAGACAGAGAGTGGTCAGAAGACAAGCCAAGGTAAGAACCAGACATGCTACATAGTGACGAACGAGAGACAGAGAGTGGTTAGAAGACAAGCCGAGATAAGAATCGGACAGGGTACGAAGTACCAAACAAGAGACAGAGAGTGGTCAGAAGACAAGCCGAGATAAGAACCGGACAGAATATGAAGTACCAAACGAGAGACAGAGAGTGGTCAGAAGACAAGCCAAGGTAAGAACCAGACATGCTACATAGTGACGAATGAGAGACAGAGAGTGGTCAGAAGACAAGCCAAGGTAAGAACCGGACAGGGTACATAGTGCCGAACGAGAGACAAATAGTGGTCAGAAGACAAGCCAAGGTAAGAACCAGACAAGCTACATAGTGCCACACGAGAGACAGAGAGTGGTCAGAAGACAAGCCGAGATAAGAACCGGACAGGGTACGAAGTACCAAACAAGAGACAGAGAGTGGTCAGAAGACAAGCCAAGGTAAGAACCAGACATGCTACATAGTGACGAACGAGAGACAGAGAGTGGTTAGAAGACAAGCCGAGATAAGAATCGGACAGGGTACGAAGTACCAAACAAGAGACAGAGAGTGGTCAGAAGACAAGCCGAGATAAGAACCGGACAGAATATGAAGTACCAAATGAGAGACAGAGAGTGGTCAGAAGACAAGCCAAGGTAAGAACCAGACATGCTACATAGTGCCGAACGAGAGACAGAGAGTGGTCAGAAGACAAGCCAAGGTAAGAACCAGACATGCTACATAGTGACGAACGAAAGACAGAGAGTGGTCAGAAGACAAGCCAAGGTAACAACCGGACAGGGTACGAAGTACCAAACAAGAGACAGAGAGTGGTCAGAAGACAAGCCAAGGTAAGAACCGGACATGCTACATAGTGCCGAACGAGAGACAGAGAGTGGTCAGAAGACAAGCCAAGGTAAGAACCGGACAGGGTACGAAGTGCCACACGAGAGACAGAGAGACTATCACTGACACTGATATATGGCTAGGAAGGGGTTTAAATAGATCGACAAGCCCCAGGATCGGAACCTGAGAGATCGATGACTCGGCGCTCCATTAGTCAGAACACAGCACACAGGGGAGATCAGCTGAGCAATCAGCTCCCTGCTAGACTCCTCCAGGACACGCCCCCTGCAGGGAGAAAAAGAGCATTGCATCCGGTAATTAGGGATGATGTTGCGTCACCAGCGGGAGTGGCAAAGCAGCGCGTCTCTCACAGCTCGGACGTATCACTGGAGCATGGACAGGTGTGTGTTATCATAGTGACCGGTCCCTGCAGTGTTATCATAGTGACCGGAGTCGGCAGTGTTATCATAGTGACCGGTCCCTGCAGTGTTATCATAGTGACCGATCCCTGCAGTGCTATCATAGTGACCGGTCCCTGCAGTGTTATCATAGTGACCGGTCCCTGCAGTGTTATCATAGTGACCGGTCCCTGCAGTGTTATCATAGTGACCGGTCCCTGCAGTGTTATCATAGTGACCGGTCCCTGCAGTGTTATCATAGTGACCGGTCCCTGTGGTGTTATCATAGTGACCGGTCCCTGCACTACTTATCATAGTGACCGGTCCCTGCAGTGTTATCATAGTGACCGGTCCCTGCGGTGTTATCATAGTGACCGGTCCCTGCGGTGTTATCATAGTGACCGGTCCCTGCAGTGTTATCATAGTGACCGGTCCCTGCAGTGTTATCATAGTGACCGGTCCCTGCAGTGTTATCATAGTGACCGGTCCCTGCAGTGTTATCATAGTGACTGGTGTCTGCAGTGTTATCATAGTGACCGGTCACTGCAGTGTTATCATAGTGACCGATCCCTGCAGTGTTATCATAGTGACCGGTCCCTGCAGTGTTATCATAGTGACCGGTGTCTGCAGTGTTATCATAGTAACCGGTCCCTGCAGTGTTATCATAGTGACCGGTCCCTGCAGTGTTATCATAGTGACCGGTGTCTGCAGTGTTATCATAGTGACCGGTGTCTGCAGTGTAATCATAGTGACCGGTCCCTGCAGTGTTATCATAGTGACCGGTCCCTGCAGTGTTATCATAGTGACCGGTCCCTGCAGTGTTATCATAGTGACCGGTCCCTGCAGTGTTACCATAGTGACCGGTCCCTGCGGTGTTATCATAGTGACCGGTGTCTGCGGTGTTATCATAGTGACCGGTCCCTGCAGTGTTATCATAGTGACCGGTCCCTGCAGTGTTATCATAGTGACCGGTCCCTGCAGTGTTATCATAGTGACCGGTCCCTGCAGTGTTATCATAGTGACCGGTCCCTGCAGTGTTATCATAGTGACCGGTGTCTGCAGTGTTATCATAGTGACCGGTGTCTGCAGTGTTATCATAGTGACCGGTGTCTGCAGTGTTATCATAGTGACCGGTCCCTGCAGTGTTATCATAGTGACCGGTCCCTGCAGTGTTATCATAGTGACCGGTCCCTGCAGTGTTATCATAGTGACCGGTGTCTGCAGAGTTATCATAGTGACCGGTCCCTGCAGTGTTATCATAGTGACCGGTCCCTGCAGTGTTATCATAGTGACCGGTCCCTGCGGTGTTATCATAGTGACCGGTCCCTGCAGTGTTATCATAGTGACCGGTCCCTGCAGTGTTATCATAGTGACCGGTGTCTGCAGCGTTATCATAGGGACCGGTGTCTGCAGCGTTATCATAGTGACCGGTCCCTGCAGTGTTATCATAGTGACCGGTCCCTGCAGTGTTATCATAGTGACCGGTGTCTGCAGCGTTATCATAGTGACCGGTCCCTGCAGTGTTATCATAGTGACCGGTCCCTGCAGTGTTATCATAGTGACCGGTCCCTGCAGTGTTATCATAGTGACCGGTGTCTGCAGCGTTATCATAGTGACCGGTCCCTGCAGTGTTATCATAGTGACCGGTGTCTGCGGTGCTATCATAGTGACCGGTCCCTGCAGTGTTATCATAGTGACCGGTCCCTGCAGTGTTATCATAGTGACCGGTCCCTGCAGTGTTATCATAGTGACCGGTCCCTGCAGAGTTATCATAGTGACCGGTCCCTGCAGTGTTATCATAGTGACCGGTCCCTGCAGTGTTACCATAGTGACCGGTCCCTGCGGTGTTATCATAGTGACCGGTGTCTGCGGTGTTATCATAGGGACCGGTGTCTGCAGTGTTATAATAGTGACCGGTGTCTGCAGTGTTATCATAGTGACCGGTCCCTGCAGTGTTATCATAGTGACCGGTGTCTGCAGTGTTATCATAGTGACCGGTCCCTGCAGTGTTATCATAGTGACCGGTCCCTGCAGTGTTATCATAGTGACCGGTTCCTGCAGTGTTATCATAGTGACCGGTGTCTGCAGTGTTATCATAGTGACCGGTCCCTGCAGTGTTATCATAGTGACCGGTCCCTGCAGTGTTATCATAGTGACCGGTGTCTGCAGTGTTATCATAGTGACCGGTCCCTGCAGTGTTATCATAGTGACCGGTCCCTGCAGTGTTATCATAGTGACCGGTGTCTGCAGTGTTATCATAGTGACCGGTCCCTGCAGTGTTATCATAGGGACCGGTCCCTGCAGTGTTATCATAGTGACCGGTGTCTGCAGTGTTATCATAGTGACCGGTGTCTGCAGTGTTATCATAGTGACCGGTGTCTGCAGTGTTATCATAGTGACCGGTGTCTGCAGTGTTATCATAGTGACCGGTGTCTGCAGTGTTATCATAGTGACCGGTCCCTGCAGTGTTATCATAGTGACCGGTCCCTGCAGTGTTATCATAGTGACCGGTCCCTGCAGTGTTATCATAGTGACCGGTCCCTGCAGTGTTATCATAGTGACCGGTCCCTGCAGTGTTATCATAGTGACCGGTCCCTGCAGTGTTATCATAGTGACCGGTGTCTGCAGTGTTATCATAGTGACCGGTGTCTGCAGTGTTATCATAGTGACCGGTCCCTGCAGTGTTATCATAGTGACCGGTCCCTGCAGTGTTATCATAGTGACCGGTGCCTGCAGTGTTATCATAGTGACCGGTCCCTGCAGTGTTATCATAGTGACCGGTCCCTGCAGTGTTATCATAGTGACCGGTCCCTGCAGTGTTATCATAGTGACCGGTGCCTGCAGTGTTATCATAGTGACCGGTCCCTGCAGTGTTATCATAGTGACCGGTCCCTGCAGTGTTATCATAGTGACCGGTGTCTGCAGTGTTATCATAGTGACCGGTCCTGCAGTGTTATCATAGTGACCGGTCCCTGCAGTGTTATCATAGTGACCGGTCCCTGCAGTGTTATCATAGTGACCGGTCCCTGCAGTGTTATCATAGTGACCGGTCCCTGCAGTGTTATCATAGTGACCGGTCCCTGCAGTGTTATCATAGTGACCGGTCCCTGCAGTGTTATCATAGTGACCGGTCCCTGCAGTGTTATCATAGTGACCGGTCCCTGCAGTGTTATCATAGTGACCGGTGTCTGCAGTGTTATCATAGTGACCGGTCCCTGCAGTGTTATCATAGTGACCGGTCCTGCAGTGTTATCATAGTGACCGGTCCCTGCAGTGTTATCATAGTGACCGGTGTCTGCAGTGTTATCATAGTGACCGGTCCCTGCAGTGTTATCATAGTGACCGGTCCCTGCAGTGTTATCATAGTGACCGGTCCCTGCAGTGTTATCATAGTGACCGGTCCCTGCAGTGTTATCATAGTGACCGGTGCCTGCAGTGTTATCATAGTGACCGGTCCCTGCAGTGTTATCATAGTGACCGGTCCCTGCAGTGTTATCATAGTGACCGGTCCCTGCAGTGTTATCATAGTGACCGGTGTCTGCAGTGTTATCATAGTGACCGGTCCCTGCAGTGTTATCATAGTGACCGGTCCCTGCAGTGTTATCATAGTGACCGGTCCCTGCAGTGTTATCATAGTGACCGGTGCCTGCAGTGTTATCATAGTGACCGGTCCCTGCAGTGTTATCATAGTGACCGGTCCCTGCAGTGTTATCATAGTGACCGGTGTCTGCAGTGTTATCATAGTGACCGGTGCCTGCAGTGTTATCATAGTGACCGGTCCCTGCAGTGTTATCATAGTGACCGGTCCCTGCAGTGTTATCATAGTGACCGGTCCTGCAGTGTTATCATAGTGACGGTCCTGCAGTGTTATCATAGTGACCGGTGCCTGCAGTGTTATCATAGTGACCGGTCCCTGCAGTGTTATCATAGTGACCGGTGCCTGCAGTGTTATCATAGTGACCGGTCCCTGCAGTGTTATCATAGTGACCGGTCCCTGCAGTGTTATCATAGTGACCGGTCCCTGCAGTGTTATCATAGTGACCGGTCCCTGCAGTGTTATCATAGTGACCGGTGCCTGCAGTGTTATCATAGTGACCGGTCCCTGCAGTGTTATCATAGTGACCGGTGTCTGCAGTGTTATCATAGTGACCGGTCCCTGCAGTGTTATCATAGTGACCGGTCCCTGCAGTGTTATCATAGTGACCGGTCCCTGCAGTGTTATCATAGTGACCGGTCCCTGCAGTGTTATCATAGTGACCGGTCCCTGCAGTGTTATCATAGTGACCGGTCCCTGCAGTGTTATCATAGTGACCGGTGCCTGCAGTGTTATCATAGTGACCGGTCCCTGCAGTGTTATCATAGTGACCGGTCCCTGCAGTGTTATCATAGTGACCGGTCCCTGCAGTGTTATCATAGTGACCGGTCCCTGCAGTGTTATCATAGTGACCGGTCCCTGCAGTGTTATCATAGTGACCGGTCCCTGCAGTGTTATCATAGTGACCGGTCCCTGCAGTGTTATCATAGTGACCGGTGTCTGCGGTGTTATCATAGTGACCGGTCCCTGCAGTGTTATCATAGTGACCGGTCCCTGCAGTGTTATCATAGTGACCGGTCCCTGCAGTGTTATCATAGTGACCGGTGTCTGCAGTGTTATCATAGTGACCGGTCCCTGCAGTGTTATCATAGTGACCGGTCCTGCAGTGTTATCATAGTGACCGGTCCCTGCAGTGTTATCATAGTGACCGGTCCCTGCAGTGTTATCATAGTGACCGGTCCCTGCAGTGTTATCATAGTGACCGGTCCCTGCAGTGTTATCATAGTGACCGGTCCCTGCAGTGTTATCATAGTGACCGGTCCCTGCAGTGTTATCATAGTGACCGGTCCCTGCAGTGTTATCATAGTGACCGGTGTCTGCAGTGTTATCATAGTGACCGGTCCCTGCAGTGTTATCATAGTGACCGGTCCCTGCAGTGTTATCATAGTGACCGGTGTCTGCAGTGTTATCATAGTGACCGGTCCTGCAGTGTTATCATAGTGACCGGTGCCTGCAGTGTTATCATAGTGACCGGTCCTGCAGTGTTATCATAGTGACCGGTGCCTGCAGTGTTATCATAGTGACCGGTCCCTGCAGTGTTATCATAGTGACCGGTCCCTGCAGTGTTATCATAGTGACCGGTCCCTGCAGTGTTATCATAGTGACCGGTCCCTGCAGTGTTATCATAGTGACCGGTCCCTGCAGTGTTATCATAGTGACCGGTGCCTGCAGTGTTATCATAGTGACCGGTCCCTGCAGTGTTATCATAGTGACCGGTGCCTGCAGTGTTATCATAGTGACCGGTCCCTGCAGTGTTATCATAGTGACCGGTCCCTGCAGTGTTATCATAGTGACCGGTCCCTGCAGTGTTATCATAGTGACCGGTGCCTGCAGTGTTATCATAGTGACCGGTCCCTGCAGTGTTATCATAGTGACCGGTCCCTGCAGTGTTATCATAGTGACCGGTCCCTGCAGTGTTATCATAGTGACCGGTGTCTGCAGTGTTATCATAGTGACCGGTCCCTGCAGTGTTATCATAGTGACCGGTCCCTGCAGTGTTATCATAGTGACCGGTGCCTGCAGTGTTATCATAGTGACCGGTCCCTGCAGTGTTATCATAGTGACCGGTCCCTGCAGTGTTATCATAGTGACCGGTCCCTGCAGTGTTATCATAGTGACCGGTCCCTGCAGTGTTATCATAGTGACCGGTCCCTGCAGTGTTATCATAGTGACCGGTGCCTGCAGTGTTATCATAGTGACCGGTGCCTGCAGTGTTATCATAGTGACCGGTCCCTGCAGTGTTATCATAGTGACCGGTCCCTGCAGTGTTATCATAGTGACCGGTGCCTGCAGTGTTATCATAGTGACCGGTCCCTGCAGTGTTATCATAGTGACCGGTGCCTGCAGTGTTATCATAGTGACCGGTGCCTGCAGTGTTATCATAGTGACCGGTCCCTGCAGTGTTATCATAGTGACCGGTGTCTGCAGTGTTATCATAGTGACCGGTCCCTGCAGTGTTATCATAGTGACCGGTGTCTGCAGTGTTATCATAGTGACCGGTCCCTGCAGTGTTATCATAGTGACCGGTCCTGCAGTGTTATCATAGTGACCGGTCTCTGCAGTGTTATCATAGTGACCGGTCCCTGCAGTGTTATCATAGTGACCGGTCCTGCAGTGTTATCATAGTGACCGGTCCCTGCAGTGTTATCATAGTGACCGGTCCCTGCAGTGTTATCATAGTGACCGGTGCCTGCAGTGTTATCATAGTGACCGGTCCCTGCAGTGTTATCATAGTGACCGGTCCCTGCAGTGTTATCATAGTGACCGGTCCTGCAGTGTTATCATAGTGACCGGTCCCTGCAGTGTTATCATAGTGACCGGTGCCTGCAGTGTTATCATAGTGACCGGTCCTGCAGTGTTATCATAGTGACCGGTCCCTGCAGTGTTATCATAGTGACCGGTCCCTGCAGTGTTATCATAGTGACCGGTGTCTGCAGTGTTATCATAGTGACCGGTCCCTGCAGTGTTATCATAGTGACCGGTCCCTGCAGTGTTATCATAGTGACCGGTCCCTGCAGTGTTATCATAGTGACCGGTCCCTGCAGTGTTATCATAGTGACCGGTCCCTGCAGTGTTATCATAGTGACCGGTGCCTGCAGTGTTATCATAGTGACCGGTCCCTGCAGTGTTATCATAGTGACCGGTCCCTGCAGTGTTATCATAGTGACCGGTCCCTGCAGTGTTATCATAGTGACCGGTGCCTGCAGTGTTATCATAGTGACCGGTCCCTGCAGTGTTATCATAGTGACCGGTCCCTGCAGTGTTATCATAGTGACCGGTCCCTGCAGTGTTATCATAGTGACCGGTCCCTGCAGTGTTATCATAGTGACCGGTCCCTGCAGTGTTATCATAGTGACCGGTGTCTGCAGTGTTATCATAGTGACCGGTCCCTGCAGTGTTATCATAGTGACCGGTCCCTGCAGTGTTATCATAGTGACCGGTGCCTGCAGTGTTATCATAGTGACCGGTCCCTGCAGTGTTATCATAGTGACCGGTCCCTGCAGTGTTATCATAGTGACCGGTCCCTGCAGTGTTATCATAGTGACCGGTGCCTGCAGTGTTATCATAGTGACCGGTCCCTGCAGTGTTATCATAGTGACCGGTGCCTGCAGTGTTATCATAGTGACCGGTGCCTGCAGTGTTATCATAGTGACCGGTCCCTGCAGTGTTATCATAGTGACCGGTCCCTGCAGTGTTATCATAGTGACCGGTGTCCTGCAGTGTTATCATAGTGACCGGTCCCTGCAGTGTTATCATAGTGACCGGTGCCTGCAGTGTTATCATAGTGACCGGTGCCTGCAGTGTTATCATAGTGACCGGTCCCTGCAGTGTTATCATAGTGACCGGTCCCTGCAGTGTTATCATAGTGACCGGTCCCTGCAGTGTTATCATAGTGACCGGTCCCTGCAGTGTTATCATAGTGACCGGTCCCTGCAGTGTTATCATAGTGACCGGTCCTGCAGTGTTATCATAGTGACCGGTGCCTGCAGTGTTATCATAGTGACCGGTGTCTGCAGTGTTATCATAGTGACCGGTCCCTGCAGTGTTATCATAGTGACCGGTGCCTGCAGTGTTATCATAGTGACCGGTCCCTGCAGTGTTATCATAGTGACCGGTCCCTGCAGTGTTATCATAGTGACCGGTGCCTGCAGTGTTATCATAGTGACCGGTGTCTGCAGTGTTATCATAGTGACCGGTCCCTGCAGTGTTATCATAGTGACCGGTCCCTGCAGTGTTATCATAGTGACCGGTGTCTGCAGTGTTATCATAGTGACCGGTCCCTGCAGTGTTATCATAGTGACCGGTCCCTGCAGTGTTATCATAGTGACCGGTCCCTGCAGTGTTATCATAGTGACCGGTGTCTGCAGTGTTATCATAGTGACCGGTGCCTGCAGTGTTATCATAGTGACCGGTCCCTGCAGTGTTATCATAGTGACCGGTCCCTGCAGTGTTATCATAGTGACCGGTCCCTGCAGTGTTATCATAGTGACCGGTGCCTGCAGTGTTATCATAGTGACCGGTCCCTGCAGTGTTATCATAGTGACCGGTCCCTGCAGTGTTATCATAGTGACCGGTCCCTGCAGTGTTATCATAGTGACCGGTCCCTGCAGTGTTATCATAGTGACCGGTGCCTGCAGTGTTATCATAGTGACCGGTCCCTGCAGTGTTATCATAGTGACCGGTGTCTGCAGTGTTATCATAGTGACCGGTCCCTGCAGTGTTATCATAGTGACCGGTCCCTGCAGTGTTATCATAGTGACCGGTCCCTGCAGTGTTATCATAGTGACCGGTCCCTGCAGTGTTATCATAGTGACCGGTCCCTGCAGTGTTATCATAGTGACCGGTCCCTGCAGTGTTATCATAGTGACCGGTCCCTGCAGTGTTATCATAGTGACCGGTCTCTGCAGTGTTATCATAGTGACCGGTCCCTGCAGTGTTATCATAGTGACCGGTCCCTGCAGTGTTATCATAGTGACCGGTCCCTGCAGTGTTATCATAGTGACCGGTGTCTGCAGTGTTATCATAGTGACCGGTCCCTGCAGTGTTATCATAGTGACCGGTCCCTGCAGTGTTATCATAGTGACCCGGTCCCTGCAGTGTTATCATAGTGACCGGTCCCTGCAGTGTTATCATAGTGACCGGTCCCTGCAGTGTTATCATAGTGACCGGTGTCTGCAGTGTTATCATAGTGACCGGTCCTGCAGTGTTATCATAGTGACCGGTCCCTGCAGTGTTATCATAGTGACCGGTCCCTGCAGTGTTATCATAGTGACCGGTGTCTGCAGTGTTATCATAGTGACCGGTCCCTGCAGTGTTATCATAGTGACCGGTCCTGCAGTGTTATCATAGTGACCGGTCCCTGCAGTGTTATCATAGTGACCGGTGCCTGCAGTGTTATCATAGTGACCGGTCCCTGCAGTGTTATCATAGTGACCGGTCCCTGCAGTGTTATCATAGTGACCGGTCCCTGCAGTGTTATCATAGTGACCGGTCCCTGCAGTGTTATCATAGTGACCGGTGTCTGCAGTGTTATCATAGTGACCGGTGCCTGCAGTGTTATCATAGTGACCGGTGTCTGCAGTGTTATCATAGTGACCGGTCCCTGCAGTGTTATCATAGTGACCGGTCCCTGCAGTGTTATCATAGTGACCGGTCCTGCAGTGTTATCATAGTGACCGGTCCCTGCAGTGTTATCATAGTGACCGGTCCCTGCAGTGTTATCATAGTGACCGGTCCCTGCAGTGTTATCATAGTGACCGGTCCCTGCAGTGTTATCATAGTGACCGGTGCCTGCAGTGTTATCATAGTGACCGGTCCTGCAGTGTTATCATAGTGACCGGTGCCTGCAGTGTTATCATAGTGACCGGTCCCTGCAGTGTTATCATAGTGACCGGTGCCTGCAGTGTTATCATAGTGACCGGTCCCTGCAGTGTTATCATAGTGACCGGTCCTGCAGTGTTATCATAGTGACCGGTGTCTGCAGTGTTATCATAGTGACCGGTGCCTGCAGTGTTATCATAGTGACCGGTCCCTGCAGTGTTATCATAGTGACCGGTGCCTGCAGTGTTATCATAGTGACCGGTCCCTGCAGTGTTATCATAGTGACCGGTCCCTGCAGTGTTATCATAGTGACCGGTGCCTGCAGTGTTATCATAGTGACCGGTGCCTGCAGTGTTATCATAGTGACCGGTCCCTGCAGTGTTATCATAGTGACCGGTGTCTGCAGTGTTATCATAGTGACCGGTGCCTGCAGTGTTATCATAGTGACCGGTCCCTGCAGTGTTATCATAGTGACCGGTCCCTGCAGTGTTATCATAGTGACCGGTCCCTGCAGTGTTATCATAGTGACCGGTGCCTGCAGTGTTATCATAGTGACCGGTCCCTGCAGTGTTATCATAGTGACCGGTCCCTGCAGTGTTATCATAGTGACCGGTCCCTGCAGTGTTATCATAGTGACCGGTCCCTGCAGTGTTATCATAGTGACCGGTCCCTGCAGTGTTATCATAGTGACCGGTCCCTGCAGTGTTATCATAGTGACCGGTCCCTGCAGTGTTATCATAGTGACCGGTGTCTGCAGTGTTATCATAGTGACCTGTCCCTGCAGTGTTATCATAGTGACCGGTGTCTGCGGTGTTATCATAGTGACCGGTCCCTGCAGTGTTATCATAGTGACCGGTCCCTGCAGTGTTATCATAGTGACCGGTGTCTGCAGTGTTATCATAGTGACCGCTCCCTGCAGTGTTATCATAGTGACCGGTCCCTGCAGTGTTATCATAGTGACCGATGTCTGCAGTGTTATCATAGGGACCGGTGTCTGCAGTGTTATCATAGTGACCGGTCCCTGCAGTGTTATCATAGTGACCGGTCCCTGCAGTGTTATCATAGTGACCGGTGTCTGCAGTGTTATCATAGGGACCTGTGTCTGCAGCGTTATCATAGTGACCGGTCCCTGTAGTGTTATCATAGTGACCGGTCCCTGCAGTGTTATCATAGTGACCGGTCCCTGCAGTGTTATCATAGTGACCGGTCCCTGCAGTGTTATCATAGTGACCGGTGTCTGCAGTGTTATCATAGTGACCGGTCCCTGCAGTGTTATCATAGTGACCGGTCCCTGCAGTGTTATCATAGTGACTGGTCCCTGCAGTGTTATCATAGTGACTGGTCCCTGCAGTGTTATCATAGTGACCGATCCCTGCAGTGTTATCATAGTGACCGGTCCCTGCAGTGTTATCATAGTGACCGGTGTCTGCAGTGTTATCATAGGGACCGGTCCCTGCAGCGTTATCATAGTGACCGGTCCCTGCAGTGTTATCATAGTGACTGGTCCCTGCAGTGTTATCATAGTGACCGGTCCCTGCAGTGTTATCATAGTGACCGGTCCCTGCAGTGTTATCATAGTGACCGGTCCCTGCAGTGTTATCATAGGGACCCGGTCCCTGCAGTGTTATCATAGGGACCCGGTCACACTCATGTGATTCCCGTCGGCATTTCCTCTCTCGGTGACGTCAGCAGTTTCTCTCTCGGCTGGTTACCTTGTATCGGTTCGGTGACGTCACGGTCTGGGGGCGGGGCCCCTTATAAAGGCGCAGCACCTGGCGCAGGTGAGCTCAGTGTCTGCGCGGAGAAGATGGCGAACTCGGGGCTGCAGATCTTGGGCTTCCTGATGGCGCTGCTCGGCTGGATCGCGCTGATCGCCGCCACCATTATGCCTCAGTGGCGGATGTCGTCCTACGCCGGGGACAACATCATCACGGCCGTGGCCATTTACCAGGGGCTGTGGATGTCGTGCGCCACGCAGAGCACCGGGCAGATCCAGTGCAAGGTCTACGACTCCATCCTGCAGCTGGACGGTGAGGGAGCGGGGACCGATCCACCGGGAGGGGGGAGAGGGCCGATCCATCGGGAGGAGGGGGAGGACTGCTGTACCTGGGGAGGAGGGGAGAGGGCCGATCCATCGGGAGAAGTGGGGAGAGAGGACTGCTGTACCTGGGGAGGAGGGGGGAGAGGGCCGATCCATCGGGAGGAGGGGGGAGGACTGCTGTACCTGGGGAGGAGGAGGGGAGAGGGCCGATCCATCAGGAGGAGGGGGAGAGGACTGCTGTACCTGGGGAGGAGGGGGGGAGGGCCGATCCATCGGGAGGAGGAGGGGGAGGACTGCTGTACCTGGGGAGGAGGGGGAGAGGGCCGATCCATCGGGAGGAGGAGGGGGAGGACTGCTGTACCTGGGGAGGAGGGGAGAGGGCCGATCCATCGGGAGGAGGAGGGGGGGGAGGACTGCTGTACCTGGGGAGGAGGGGGGGAGAGGGCCGATCCATCGGGAGAAGTGGGGAGAGAGGACTGCTGTACCTGGGGAGGAGGGGGGAGAGGGCCGATCCATCGGGAGGAGGGGGGAGGAGGAGAGGGCCGATCAATCGGGAGAAGTGGGGAGAGAGGGCCGATCCATCGGGGAGAGGGTGGGGGAGGACTGCTGTACCTGGGGAGGAGGGGAGAGAGGCCGATCCATATCGGGGAGGAGGGAGGGAGAGGACTGCTGTATCTGGGGAGGAGGGAGGG
>CM065590.1:3271322-3343271 GCA_033119425.1 Bufotes viridis | reverse complement strand
GCTCTAGTCTCTGATGATGTGACTCCCCACATATCAGATACCGGGGGCTGGGGGTATGGTCAGTATGGAGGAGCTCTAGTCTCTGATGATGTGACCCCCCACATATCAGATACCGGGGGCTGGGGGTATGGTCAGTATGGAGGAGCTCTAGTCTCTGATGATGTGACCCCCACATATCAGATACCGGGGGCTGGGGGTATGGTCAGTATGGAGGAGCTCTAGTCTCTGATGATGTGACCCCCCACATATCAGATACCGGGGGCTGGGGGTATGGTCAGTATGGAGGAGCTCTAGTCTCTGATGATGTGACCCCCCACATATCAGATACCGGGGGCTGGGGGTATGGTCAGTATGGAGGAGCTCTAGTCTCTGATGATGTGACCCCCCACATATCAGATACCGGGGGCTGGGGGTATGGTCAGTATGGAGGAGCTCTAGTCTCTGATGATGTGACCCCCCACATATCAGATACCGGGGGCTGGGGGTATGGTCAGTATGGAGGAGCTCTAGTCTCTGATGATGTGACCCCCCACATATCAGATACCGGGGGCTGGGGGTATGGTCAGTATGGAGGAGCTCTAGTCTCTGATGATGTGACCCCCCACATATCAGATACCGGGGGCTGGGGGTATGGTCAGTATGGAGGAGCTCTAGTCTCTGATGATGTGACCCCCCACATATCAGATACCGGGGCTGGGGGTATGGTCAGTATGGAGGAGCTCTAGTCTCTGATGATGTGACCCCCCACATATCAGATACCGGGGGCTGGGGGTATGGTCAGTATGGAGGAGCTCTAGTCTCTGATGATGTGACCCCCACATATCAGATAGGTCAAGGTATATTAGGAGGTATATATATGATATAAGGACAGGTCGGGGTATATTAGGAGGATATATATGATATAAGGGACAGGTCAGGATATTAGGGGTATATATATGATATAAGGACAGGTCGGGGTATAGGAGGTATATATATGATATAAGGACAGGTCGGGGTATATTAGGAAGTATATATATGATATAAGAGACAGGTCGGAGTATATTAGGAGGTGTATATATGATATAAGGACAGGTCGGGGTATATTAGGAGGTATATATATGATATAAGGACAGGTCAGGTATATTAGGAGGTATATATATGATATAAGGACAGGTCGGGTATATTAGGAGGTATATATATGATATAAGGACAGGTCAAGGGTATATTAGGAGGTGTATATATGATATAGGACAGGTCAGGGGTATATTAGGAGATGTATATATGATATAAGGACAGGTCGGGGTATATTAGGAGGTATATATATGATATAAGGACAGGTCGGGGGTATATTAGGAGGTATATATATGATATAAGGACAGGTCGGGGTATATTAGAGGATATATATATGATATAAGGACAGGTCGGGTATATTAGGAGGTATATATATGATATAAGGACAGGTCGGGGTATATTAGGAGGTATATATATGATATAAGGACAGGTCGAGGTATATTAGGAGGTATATATATGATATAAGGACAGGTCGGGTATATTAGGAGGTATATATATGATATAAGGACAGGTCGGGGTATATTAGGAGGTATATATATATGATATAAGGACAGGTCGGGGTATATTAGGAGGTATATATATGATATAAGGACAGGTCGAGGTATATTAGGAGGTATATATATGATATAAGGACAGGTCGGGGTATATTAGGAGGTATATATATGATATAAGGACAGGTCGGGGTATATTAGGAGGTGTATATATGATATAAGGACAGGTCGGGGTATATTAGGAGGTATATATATGATATAAGGACAGGTCGGGGTATATTAGGAGGTATATATATGATATAAGGACAGGTCGGGGTATATTAGGAGGTATATATATGATATAAGGACAGGTCGGGGTATATTAGGAGTGTATATATGATATAAGGACAGGTCAGGGTATATTAGGAGGTGTATATATGATATAAGGACAGGTCGGGGTATATTAGGAGGTATATATATGATATAAGGACAGGTCAGGGTATATTAGGAGGTATATATATGATATAAGGACAGGTCGAGTATATTAGGAGGTATATATATGATATAAGGACAGGTCGGGGTATATTAGGAGGTATATATATGATATAAGGACAGGTTGGGGTATATTAGGAGGTAAGGACAGGTCGGGGTATATTAGGGGATATATATGATATAAGGACAGGTTGGGGTATATTAGGAGGTAAGGACAGGTCGGGGTATATTAGGAGGTATATATGATATAAGGACAGGTCGGGGTATATTAGGAGGTATATATATATATGATATAAGGACAGGTTGGGGTATATTAGGAGGTGTATATATGATATAAGGACAGGTCGGGGTATATTAGGAGGTATATATATGATATAAGGACAGGTCGGGGTATATTAGGGGATATATATATGATATAAGGACAGGTCGGGTATATTAGGAGGTATATATATGATATAAGGACAGGTCGGGGTATATTAGGAGGTATATATATGATATAAGGACAGGTCGGGGTATATTAGGAGGTATATATATGATATAAGGACAGGTCGGGGTATATTAGGAGGTGTATATATGATATAAGGACAGGTCGAGGTATATTAGGAGGTATATATATGATATAAGGACAGGTCGGGTATATTAGGAGGTATATATATGATATAAGGACAGGTCGAGGTATATTAGGAGGTGTATATATGATATAAGGACAGGTCGAGGGTATATTAGGAGGTGTATATATGATATAAGGACAGGTCGAGGTATATTAGGAGGTATATATATGATATAAGGACAGGTCGGGGTATATTAGGAGGTATATATATGATATAAGGACAGGTCGGAGTATATTAGGAGGTATATATATGATATAAGGACAGGTCGAGGTATATTAGGAGGTGTATATATGATATAAGGACAGGTCGGGTATATTAGGAGGTATATATATGATATAAGGACAGGTCGGGTATATTAGGAGGTGTATATATGATATAAGGACAGGTCGGGGTATATTAGGAGGTATATATATGATATAAGGACAGGTCGGGGTATATTAGGAGGTATATATATGATATAAGGACAGGTCGGGGTATATTAGGAGGTATATATATGATATAAGGACAGGTCGGGTATATTAGGAGGTGTATATATGATATAAGGACAGGTCGGGGTATATTAGGAGGTATATATATGATATAAGGACAGGTCGGGGTATATTAGGAGGTATATATATGATATAAGGACAGGTCGGGTATATTAGGAGGTATATATATGATATAAGGACAGGTCGAGGTATATTAGGAGGTGTATATATGATATAAGGACAGGTCAGGGTATATTAGGAGGTATATATATGATATAAGGACAGGTCGGGGTATATTAGGAGGTATATATATGATATAAGGACAGGTCGGGGTATATTAGGAGGTATATATATGATATAAGGACAGGTCAGGGTATATTAGGAGGTATATATATGATATAAGGACAGGTCGGGGTATATTAGGAGGTGTATATATGATATAAGGACAGGTCGGGGTATATTAGGAGGTATATATATGATATAAGGACAGGTCGGGGTATATTAGGAGGTATATATATGATATAAGGACAGGTCGAGGTATATTAGGAGGTGTATATATGATATAAGGACAGGTCGGGGTATATTAGGAGGTGTATATATGATATAAGGACAGGTCGGGGTATATTAGGAGGTATATATATGATATAAGGACAGGTCGGGTATATTAGGAGGTATATATATGATATAAGGACAGGTCGGGGTATATTAGGAGGTGTATATATGATATAAGGACAGGTCAGGGTATATTAGGAGGTGTATATATGATATAAGGACAGGTCAGGTATATTAGGAGGTATATATATGATATAAGGACAGGTCGGGGTATATTAGGAGGTATATATATGATATAAGGACAGGTCGGGGTATATTAGGAGGTATATATATGATATAAGGACAGGTCAGGGTATATTAGGAGGTGTATATATGATATAAGGACAGGTCGGGTATATTAGGAGGTGTATATATGATATAAGGACAGGTCGGGGTATATTAGGAGGTATATATATGATATAAGGACAGGTCGGGTATATTAGGAGGTATATATATGATATAAGGACAGGTCGGGGTATATTAGGAGGTGTATATATGATATAAGGACAGGTCGGGTATATTAGGAGGTATATATATGATATAAGGACAGGTCGGGGTATATTAGGAGGTGTATATATGATATAAGGACAGGTCAGGTATATTAGGAGGTATATATATGATATAAGGACAGGTCGGGTATATTAGGAGGTATATATATGATATAAGGACAGGTCGGGTATATTAGGAGGTATATATGATATAAGGTCAGGGTATATTAGGGTATATATATGATATAAGGACAGGTCAGGGTATATTAGGAGGTATATATATGATATAAGGACAGGTCGGGTATATTAGGAGGTGTATATATGATATAAGGACAGGTCGGGGTATATTAGGAGGTGTATATATGATATAAGGACAGGTCGGGTATATTAGAGGTGTATATATGATATAAGGACAGGTCGAGTATATTAGGAGGTATATATATGATATAAGGACAGGTCGGGGTATATTAGGAGGTATATATATGATATAAGGACAGGTCAGGTATATTAGGAGGTGTATATATGATATAAGGACAGGTCGGGGTATATTAGGAGGTATATATATGATATAAGGACAGGTCGGGTATATTAGGAGGTATATATATGATATAAGGACAGGTCGAGGTATATTAGGAGTGTATATATGATATAAGGACAGGTCGGGTATATTAGGAGGTATATATATGATATAAGGACAGGTCGGGTATATTAGGAGGTGTATATATGATATAAGGACAGGTCGGGTATATTAGGAGGTATATATATGATATAAGGACAGGTCAGGGGTATATTAGGAGGTATATATATGATATAAGGACAGGTCAGGGTATATTAGGAGGTATATATATGATATAAGGACAGGTCGGGGTATATTAGGAGGTATATATATGATATAAGGACAGGTCGGGGTATATTAGGAGGTATATATATGATATAAGGACAGGTCGGGTATATTAGGAGGTATATATATGATATAAGGACAGGTCAGGGTATATTAGGAGGTATATATATGATATAAGGACAGGTCGAGGTATATTAGGAGGTATATATATGATATAAGGACAGGTCGAGGTATATTAGGAGGTGTATATATGATATAAGGACAGGTCGGGGTATATTAGGAGGTATATATATGATATAAGGACAGGTCGGGTATATTAGGAGGTATATATATGATATAAGGACAGGTCGAGTATATTAGGAGGTGTATATATGATATAAGGACAGGTCGGAGTATATTAGGAGGTGTATATATGATATAAGGACAGGTCAGGGTATATTAGGAGGTATATATATGATATAAGGACAGGTCAGGGTATATTAGGAGGTATATATATGATATAAGGACAGGTCGGGTATATTAGGAGGTATATATATGATATAAGGACAGGTCGGGTATATTAGGAGGTATATATATGATATAAGGACAGGTCGGGTATATTAGGAGGTGTATATATGATATAAGGACAGGTCGGGGTATATTAGGAGGTATATATATGATATAAGGACAGGTCGGGGTATATTAGGAGGTATATATATGATATAAGGACAGGTCGGAGTATATTAGGAGGTATATATATGATATAAGGACAGGTCGGGGTATATTAGGAGGTATATATATGATATAAGGACAGGTCGGGGTATATTAGGAGGTATATATATGATATAAGGACAGGTCGGGGTATATTAGGAGGTGTATATATGATATAAGGACAGGTCGGGTATATTAGGAGGTATATATATGATATAAGGACAGGTCGGGGTATATTAGGAGGTGTATATATGATATAAGGACAGGTCGGAGTATATTAGGAGGTATATATATGATATAAGGACAGGTCGAGGTATATTAGGAGGTGTATATATGATATAAGGACAGGTCGGGGTATATTAGGAGGTATATATATGATATAAGGACAGGTCGGAGTATATTAGGAGGTGTATATATGATATAAGGACAGGTCGGGTATATTAGGAGGTATATATATGATATAAGGACAGGTCGAGGTATATTAGGAGGTGTATATATGATATAAGGACAGGTCGGGTATATTAGGAGGTGTATATATGATATAAGGACAGGTCGGGGTATATTAGGAGGTGTATATATGATATAAGGACAGGTCGGGGTATATTAGGAGGTATATATATGATATAAGGACAGGTCGAGGTATATTAGGAGGTATATATATGATATAAGGACAGGTCAGGGTATATTAGGAGGTATATATATGATATAAGGACAGGTCGGGGTATATTAGGAGGTGTATATATGATATAAGGACAGGTCGGGGTATATTAGGAGGTATATATATGATATAAGGACAGGTCAGGTATATTAGGAGGTATATATATGATATAAGGACAGGTCGGGTATATTAGGAGGTGTATATATGATATAAGGACAGGTCGGGTATATTAGGAGGTATATATATGATATAAGGACAGGTCGAGGTATATTAGGAGGTATATATATGATATAAGGACAGGTCGGGTATATTAGGAGGTATATATATGATATAAGGACAGGTCGAGGTATATTAGGAGGTGTATATATGATATAAGGACAGGTCGGGGTATATTAGGAGGTATATATATGATATAAGGACAGGTCGGGGTATATTAGGAGGTGTATATATGATATAAGGACAGGTCGAGGTATATTAGGAGGTATATATATGATATAAGGACAGGTCGGGTATATTAGGAGGTATATATATGATATAAGGACAGGTCGGGTATATTAGGAGGTATATATATGATATAGGACAGGTCGGGTATATTAGGAGGTATATATATGATATAAGGACAGGTCGGGGTATATTAGGAGGTATATATATGATATAAGGACAGGTCGGGGTATATTAGGAGGTGTATATATGATATAAGGACAGGTCGGGTATATTAGGAGGTATATATATGATATAAGGACAGGTCGGGGTATATTAGAGGTATATATATGATATAAGGACAGGTCGGGTATATTAGGAGGTGTATATATGATATAAGGACAGGTCGGGGTATATTAGGAGGTGTATATATGATATAAGGACAGGTCGGGGTATATTAGGAGGTATATATATGATATAAGGACAGGTCGAGTATATTAGGAGGTGTATATATGATATAAGGACAGGTCGGGGTATATTAGGAGGTGTATATATGATATAAGGACAGGTCGGGGTATATTAGGAGGTGTATATATGATATAAGGACAGGTCGGGTATATTAGGAGGTATATATATGATATAAGGACAGGTCGGGGTATATTAGGAGGTGTATATATGATATAAGGACAGGTCGGGGTATATTAGGAGGTGTATATATGATATAAGGACAGGTCAGGGTATATTAGGAGGTATATATATGATATAAGGACAGGTCGGGGTATATTAGGAGGTATATATATGATATAAGGACAGGTCGGGGTATATTAGGAGGTATATATATGATATAAGGACAGGTCGGGGTATATTAGGAGGTATATATAGGATATAAGGACAGGTCAGGGTATATTAGGAGGTATATATAGGATATAAGGACAGGTCGGGGTATATTAGGAGGTGTATATATGATATAAGGACAGGTCGGGGTATAATAGGAGGTGTATATATGATATAAGGACAGGTCGGGGTATATTAGGAGGTGTATATATGATATAAGGACAGGTCAGGGTATATTAGGAGGTATATATATGATATAAGGACAGGTCGGGGTATATTAGGAGGTGTATATATGATATAAGGACAGGACGGGGTATATTAGGAGGTATATACATGATATAAGGACAGGTCGGGGTATATTAGGAGGTATATATGATATAAGGACAGGTCGGGGTATATTAGGAGGTGTATATATAGGATATGACGGGGTAAGCTCTCCTTACTTGCTGTCAGTGAATGTATACGGCAGGGTCGCAGTCTCTTTTCGCTCTCGCTCGGTTTCAGAGAGATGCAGATTAAACGTCAGGTTCACAGTAGGATCCACCTGAGCAGTACAATCAGAAACAACCGTAGTAAAGGCAGGAGGACTCTGCGGCAATATAAAGCCTCACACTGAAACTCACCTGTAAAATCTATTCCTCGTTGTTTCCATTGGGGGTCACAGACCAGGGGTGTAGCTTAGAGTATTAGTAGGAGGGACACTATGCAGATGAAAGCGCTCCTCCTCCTCGGGCTATACCCCCAGGCTCCTCCTCCTCCTCGGGCTATACCCCCAGGCTCCTCCTCCTCGGGCTATACCCCCAGGCTCCTCCTCCTCGGGCTATACTCCCAGGCTCCTCCTCGGGCTATACCCCCAGGCTCCTCCTCCTCCTCGGGCTATACCCCCAGGCTCCTCCTCCTCCTCGGGCTATACCCCCAGGCTCCTCCTCCTCCTCGGGCTATACCCCCAGGCTCCTCCTCCTCGGGCTATACTCCCAGGCTCCTCCTCGGGCTATACCCCCAGGCTCCTCCTCGGGCTATACCCCCAGGCTCCTCCTCCTCGGGCTATACCCCCAGGCTCCTCCTCCTCGGGCTATACCCCCAGGCTCCTCCTCCTCCTCGGGCTATACCCCAGGCTCCTCCTCCTCCTCGGGCTATACCCCAGGCTCCTCCTCCTCCTCTGGGCTATACCCCAGGCTCCTCCTCCCTCCTCGGGCTATACCCCAGGCTCCTCCTCCTCCTCGGGCTATACCCCCAGGCTCCCTCCTCCTCGGGCTATACCCCCAGGCTCCTCCTCCTCCTCCTCGGGCTATACCCCAGGCTCCTCCTCCTCCTCCTCGGGCTATACCCCCAGGCTCCTCCTCCTCCTCCTCGGGCTATACCCCCAGGCTCCTCCTCCTCCTCGGGCTATACCCCCAGGCTCCTCCTCCTCGGGCTATACCCCCAGGCTCCTCCTCCTCGGGCTATACCCCCAGGCTCCTCCTCCTCCTCGGGCTATACCCCCAGGCTCCTCCTCCTCCTCGGGCTATACCCCCAGGCTCCTCCTCCTCCTCGGGCTATACCCCCAGGCTCCTCCTCCTCCTTGGGCTATACCCCCAGGCTCCTCCTCCTCCTCGGGCTATACCCCCGGCTCCAGCAGGAGGAACTCAGGTATTGCAAAAGCAGTAGGAGAAGGGGAAATAATCCAATACTGGAAACCATCAAACCACGGCCACGAGGCCCAACCACAAACAGAACGGACCCCTCCAGCAACAAGCAGAATGGGCGGGAGCTGTGTCCCCCAATGGAACTACGAGAAATAGATTTTACAGGCGAGTTTCACAAAAAATCTCCTTTTCTCGTACATTCCATTGGGGGACACAGACCATGGGACGTCCTAGAGCAGTCCATGGGGTGGGAAACAACATCAACACCGCCAGGAATAACGTCCAACTGTCAGACAGGAACCACCGCCTGCGAAACCTCGCGGCCCAAGACAGCACCAGCTGAGGCCGGCGAAAGTAAACGTAGAAAAGGAAAGTAAGGACGACCAGGACGCCGCCTTACACAACTGAGACGCAGAAGCACGATCGCGCCTTGCCCAGGAAGCTCCCACCGCCCTAGTGGAGTGCGCAGTAATCCGCGAGGGGAACCTTGCCACGAGCGCGATAAGTCGCGGCGATAGATGAGCGGATCCATCTCGCCACAGTGACCTTGGAGGCCGCCAAGCCCTGACGAGGCCCCTCTGGAATCACAAAGAGGGAGTCTGAACGGCGAAAGGAGGCAGTAGCTTTCAGATACACCTTCAGGGCCCGGACGCAGCCAGGGAACGGAAAGCGCGCTCCTTGGGTTTGCCGGAGAAGGGCAAAAGGAGGGCCGTACAAGATCCTCATGAAGGTGGAAAGGGGATACCACCGTGGGCAAAAAGGAAGGAAAGGACGGAGTACCACTTTATTCTGATGAAAAACCAGAAAAGGCTCCTGGCAGGAAAGAGCGGCCAGCTCCGACACACGCCTAATGGAAGGTATGGCCACAAGGAAGACCACCTCCCAGGTAAGCAGAGTCAAGGAGAAGTCCCTCAAAGGGACTGAAGAGCGCGGAGGACCAAATGGAGATACCACGGAGGCAAAGGGGGGACGTACGGAGGAGCCGAACGCGCCACCCCCTGCAGGAAGGTCTTCACAGAACCCAGGAGAGTGAGAGATCATTGAAAGAAGACCGCTAAGGCCGGAACTTGGCCCTTCAGGGAGCTCAGGGACAGCCCCAGCTCAAGGCCAGACTGAAGGAAAGAAAGAATCACCGGAATGGAAAAACGAAGGGGAGGGAACCCCGAGTTCTCACAAAAAAGCAGGAAGGCCTTCCAGGTACGGTAGGAAATACAGGAAGAAGCCGGCTTCCTCGCCCGAATCCTGGTTCTAACTACAGCATCTGAGAACCCCCTCTTCTTCAGGATGGAGGTTTCAACAGCCACGCCGGTAGACGAAGAGACCGTAAATTCCGGTGGAAGTGCGGTCCTCGAGACAGGAGATCTTCCCTGTCAGGAAGAGGCCATGAGGCGTCTGCCAGGACCTGGGCGACGTCCGAGAACCATGCGCGAGGAGGCCAATCCGGGGCGATGAGAATGGTCGGAATTCCTTAAGCACCGACCCCTCCTTCTTTGGGACCACCAACAGGTTCGAATAGAATCCTGTTCCATGTTCCTCTAGGGCAGGGGTGCACAACGTTTTCTGGTTGGGGGCCACATTGTCAGACTGAACCAACGACAAGGGCCGAATATAACATTTAAAGGGGTATTAACAACTTAAATACTGTGATTTATGCCTTTTTGCACATACAGTATAAACTATAAATGTCTGGTTACATTTCTGGCACTCCCATCTAATGGGAGGATACATGAAAGATACATGTGAGCAGCCACAAGACATAGACATACCCGTCTCTCACCAGATGGTTGGGGGCCGCACAGAATGGTATTGAGGATCCCCCGGAACGCGAGAAGGGACTTGTAACCCGAAGTTACGACTTCTAGCGCCCAGGCGTCCTGAACATGAGCCCTCCAGACCTGCTGGTAAGAGAGCAGGCGGCCCCTACATGCGGAGGCCTGCTTGGGAGCAGCAGGACGGGCTGACTGCGTCTTCGGGCACCAGGAAGACTGGGGCATAAAGGAGGGCTTCTTGAGGGAGTCCTGAGACCCCCCCCGCGGAGGAAGCCGGAGGCGCCCTGTTGTTAGGGAAGCGACGAAATGACTGGTGCCGGAAACCAGAAGCCCGGGACCAAAAGGAGCGCTGGGCTCTGGGCTGCGGCAGATGAGAGCTCTTACCTCCTGTCGCGGCAGAGACAAATTCGCCCAGCTGAACCCCAAACGGTCTGGACCCTTCAAAGAGAAGGAGAGCAAGGGAACGCTTAGAAGAAGCGTCCGCATCCCACACGTGCAACCAGACCTCTCTGCGCTGAATGACAGAGGGCAGAGTGCGGGCAAAGAGGGAACCAAAGTCCATGGAAGCCTCGCATAGGAAGATGGAAGCCTGAGACATGTGGTGAATCAGATCCAGCATGTAAGCAGACGCAGCTTGTTCCGCCAGATCTTGGTGGAGGCGCTGTGACCATACTGACAGGGCTCTGGCAACCCAAGCAGAGGCACAGGCAGGCCGCAGGGACATGCCCGCCAGAGAAAAAACGGATTTGGCGAGAGAATCCAGACTTTTGATGAGGGCGATTCCAGGCCTTAGCTATGACCGTGGAAAATTCCCCATGGGCCGGAAACACTACCGTCCCAGGCTCCTTAGATGGAAAAAGGGAGAACTCCCGACTAGTGGAAGAGGAGAATCCCCACGGAGATTAAAGGCGTCACGGACAGCCACTACCAAGTCAGCCACCAAGGTGGAGAGCGTAGACGGGGTGTCCTGCTCCGTGACATCATCTGAGCCAGATAATTCCCTTCAGACTTGTGCTCCCCAGATGAGGCAGAATAGTCCGCATGCACCACTAGATGAATACTTATCTGTCCTGAAGTCTTCTCCCTCCGATCAGGACCAGCAGGGTTCACCTCTGCAGACGTCTGATCACTCAGGAGTGCAGTGCTCTGGGTGGAGGGCAGCAATAGGTGACCCAAAGGCTGGTGGGATACCGGAGCTAACAGGTCAAGCCCGGATCCACTTTTCTTCTGGGGGGGAAAAGGAGGCAGCCAGGCAGCGTCCGAAGAACGGCGGCGGGCTCCACGGGGGACCAGGAAAGCGCCATGCTGACCTGTGTCCCCATCTAGAAAAGGAAATAACAAACCGGAGTAGATAGAGAGTGTGTGTCAACCTCCTTCACCAGACACTAAGCAAAGAGTTCCTCCTGCTGGAGCCGGGGGTATAGCCCGAGGAGGAGGAGCGCTTTCATCTGCATAGTGTCCCTCCTACTAATACTCTAAGCTATACCCCTGGTCTGTGTCCCCCAATAGAAACAACGAGAATTGAGGGGTTAGTTCGACATTTCCTACTAGGAGGACATGTCTTAAGCTCAGACACCACGTCAAGGTCTCTCAAGTAGCCCGAGGCCCTACCACTCACCTACCTGGGCCATATGGGCGATACCAGGGGCCAGTGGGCGGATTACGGGAGCGTAAGGCCTGACTCACAGACAGCTCACCAGTGACCTCCAGCATGTAGCCATGCCTGCACTGGGAGGTGGAGGTGCTTGTGAGCCCCACCCGAGACCGGCTGATATGGCCCAGAGCCTCCCAGGTGCACCCGAATGTAGCCTGGAGATGAAAAGCAGGCACATTTACATCAGAGTTTATACACCTCCGAACATACAAACCATTAGAAAACGGCGTGTGGTGTTTAGGAGGAGCAACAGCGCGTGATACATGTGTAATCCCCCTCACCACCACCACCACCATCCCCGACCCTCCCATCATCCTCCACACTGACCGACCCCGACCCTCCCATCATCCTCCCCACTGACCGCCCCTCCCATCATCCTCCACACTGACCGCCCCTCCCATCATCCTCCACACTGACCGCCCCTCCCATCCTCCTCCACACTGACCGCCCCTCCCATCATCCTCTGCAGTGATCTCTCCTGTACTCCCATCATCCTCCACACTGACCGACCCTCCCATCATCCTCCACACTGACCGACCCCGACCCTCCCATCATCCTCCACACTGACCGCCCCTCCCATCATCCTCCACACTGACCGACCCTCCCATCCTCCTCCACACTGACCGCCCCTCCCATCATCCTCCACACTGACCCCGCCCCTCCCATCCTCCTCCACACTGACCGCCCCTCCCATCCTCCTCCACACTGACCGCCCCTCCCATCCTCCTCCACACTGACCGCCTCTCCCATCATCCTCCACACTGACCGACCCTCCCCTCATCCTCCACACTGACCGCCCCTCCCATCATCCTCCACACTGACCGCCCCTCCCATCATCCTCCACACTGACCCCGCCCCTCCCATCATCCTCCACACTGACCCAGACCCTCCCATCATCCTCCACACTGACCCCGACCCTCCCATCATCCTCCACACTGACCCCGACCCTCCCATCATCCTCCACACTGACCCCGACCCTCCCATCATCCTCCACACTGACCCCGACCCTCCCATCATCCTCCACACTGACCGACCCCGACCCTCCCATCATCCTCCCCACTGACCGCCCCTCCCATCATCCTCCACCACACTGACCGCCCCTCCCATCATCCTCCACACTGACCGACCCTCCCTCATCCTCCACACTGACCGACCCCGACCCTCCCATCATCCTCCACACTGACCGCCCTCCCATCATCCTCCACACTGACCGACCCTCCCATCATCCTCCACACTGACCCCGACCCTCCCATCATCCTCCACACTGACCCCAACCCTCCCATCATCCTACACACTGACCGACCCTCCCATCATCCTACACACTGACCGCCCCTCCCATCATCCTCCACACTGACCCGACCCTCCCATCATCCTCCACACTGACCCCGCCCCTCCCATCATCCTCCACACTGACCGCCCTTCCCATCATCCTCCACACTGACCGCCCTTCCCATCATCCTCCACACTGACCGCCCCTCCCATCATCCTCCACACTGACCGCCCCTCCCATCATCCTCCACACTGACCACCCTTCCCATCATCCTCCACACTGACCGCCCTTCCCATCATCCTCCACACTGACCGCCCCTCCCATCATCCTCCACACTGACCTCGACCCTCCCATCATCCTCCACACTGACTCCGACCCTCACATCATCCTCCACACTGACTCCGACCCTCACATCATCCTCCACACTGACCGCCCTCCATCATCCTCCACACTGACCGCCCCTCCCATCATCCTCCACACTGACCCCGACCCTCCCATCATCCTCCACACTGACCCCGCCCTCCCATCATCCTCCACACTGATGGCCCTTCCCATCCTCCTCCACACTGACCGCCCTCACATCATCCTCCACACTGACCGCCCTCACATCATCCTCCACACTGACCGCCTCTCCCATCCTCCTCCTCCACACTGACCGCCCTCCCATCATCCTCCACACTGACCGCCCTCCCATCATCCTCCACACTGACCCGACCCTCCCATCATCCTCCACACTGACCCGACCCTCACATCATCCTCACACTGACCTCGCCCCTCCCATCATCCTCCACACTGACCGCCCTCACATCATCCTCCACACTGACCGCCCCTCACATCATCCTCCACACTGACCGCCCCTCCCATCCTCCTCCACACTGACCGACCCTCCCATCATCCTCCACACTGACCGCCCCTCCCATCATCCTCTCACACTGACCGCCCTCCCATCATCCTCCACACTGACCGCCCTCCCATCATCCTACACACTGACCGCCCTCCCATCATCCTCCACACTGACCGCCCCTCCCATCATCCTCCACACTGACCCCGACCCTCCCATCATCCTCCACACTGACCGCCCTCCCATCCTTCTCCACACTGACCGCCCCTCCCATCATCCTCCACACTGACCGCCCTCCCATCCTCCTCCACACTGACCGCCCCTCCCATCATCCTCCACACTGACCCGACCCTCCCATCATCCTACACACTGACCGCCCCTCCCATCATCCTCCACACTGACCGCCCTTCCCATCATCCTCCACACTGACCGCCCTTCCCATCATCCTCCACACTGACCGACCCTCCCCTCATCCTCCACACTGACCGCCCCTCCCATCATCCTCCACACTGACCGCCCCTCCCATCATCCTCCACACTGACCGACCCTCCCATCCTCCTCCACACTGACCGCCCCTCCCATCATCCTCCACACTGACCGCCCTCCCATCATCCTCCACACTGACCGCCCCTCCCATCATCCTCCACACTGACCGCCCCTCCCATCATCCTCCACACTGACCGCCCCTCCCATCATCCTCCACACTGACCGCCCCTCCCATCATCCTCCACACTGACCCGACCCTCCCATCATCCTCCACACTGACCCCGACCCTCCCATCATCCTCCACACTGACCGACTCGACCCTCCCATCATCCTACACACTGACCGCCCCTCCCATCATCCTCCACACTGACCCCGACCCTCCCATCATCCTCCACACTGACCGCCCCTCCCATCCTCCTCCACACTGACCGCCCCTCCCATCATCCTCCACACTGACCCGCCCTCCCATCATCCTCCACACTGACCTCGACCCTCCCATCATCTCTCCACACTGACCGCTCTCCCATCATCCTCCACACTGACCGCCCCTCCATCATCCTCCACACTGACCGCCCCTCCCATCATCCTCCACACTGACCGCCCCTCCCATCATCCTCCACACTGACCGCCCCTCCCATCATCCTACACACTGACCGCCCTCCCATCATCCTCCACACTGACCCGACCCTCCCATCATCCTCCACACTGACCCGACCCTCCCATCATCCTCCACACTGACCGCCCTTCCCATCATCCTCCACACTGACCGCCCCTCCATCATCCTCCACACTGACCGCTCCTCCCATCATCCTCCACACTGACCGACCCTCCCATCCTCCTCCACACTGACCGCCCCTCCCATCATCCTCCACACTGACCGCCTCTCCCATCCTCCTCCACACTGACCGCCCCTCCCATCATCCTCCACACTGACCGCCCTCCCATCATCCTCCACACTGACCGCCCTCCCATCATCCTCCACACTGACCGCCTCTCCCATCATCCTACACACTGACCGCCCCTCCCATCATCCTCCACACTGACCGCCCCTCCCATCATCCTCCACACTGACCCGACCCTCCCATCATCATCTCACACTGACCGCCCCTCCCATCCTCCTCCACACTGACCGCCCTCCCATCCTCCTCCACACTGACCGCCCCTCCCATCATCCTCCACACTGACCGCCCCTCCCATCCTCCTCCACACTGACCGCCCCTCCCATCCTCCTCCACACTGACCGCCCCTCCCATCCTCCTCCACACTGACCGCCCTCCCATCATCCTACACACTGACCCCGACCCTCCCATCATCCTACACACTGACCGCCCCTCCCATCATCCTACACACTGACCGCCCTCCCATCATCCTCCACACTGACCGCCCCTCCCATCATCCTCCACACTGACCGCCCCTCCCATCATCCTCCACACTGACCCGACCCTCCCATCATCCTCCACACTGACCCCGACCCTCCCATCATCCTCCACACTGACCCCGACCCTCCCATCATCCTCCACACTGACCGACTCCGACTCTCCCATCATCCTACACACTGACCGCCTCCTCATCATCCTCCACACTGACCCGACCCTCCCATCATCCTCCACACTGACCGCCCTCCCATCCTCCTCCACACTGACCGCCCTCCCATCATCCTCCACACTGACCCGCCCTCCCATCATCCTCCACACTGACCCCGACCCTCCATCATCCTCCACACTGACCGCCCTCCCATCATCCTCCACACTGACCGCCTCTCCCATCATCCTCCACACTGACCGCCTCTCCCATCATCCTCCACACTGACCGCCCTCCCATCATCCTCCACACTGACCGCCCCTCCCATCATCCTACACACTGACCGCCCCTCCCATCATCCTCCACACTGACCCGACCCTCCATCATCCTCCACACTGACCCCGACCCTCCCATCATCCTCCACACTGACCGCCCTTCCCATCATCCTCCACACTGACCGCCCCTCCCATCATCCTCCACACTGACCCCGCCTCCCATCATCCTCCACACTGACCGCCCCTCCCATCATCCTCCACACTGACCGCCCCTCCCATCATCCTACACACTGACCCCGACCCTCCCATCATCCTACACACTGACCGCCCCTCCCATCATCCTCAACACTGACTCCGACCCTCCCATCATCCTCCACACTGACCCCGCCCCTCCCATCCTCCTCCACACTGACC
Organism: Bufotes viridis; assembly: GCA_033119425.1. Taxonomy (NCBI): domain Eukaryota; kingdom Metazoa; phylum Chordata; class Amphibia; order Anura; family Bufonidae; genus Bufotes; species Bufotes viridis. Next base: position 3,325,804 of record CM065590.1, on the reverse strand, counting down.
GACCCTCCCATCATCCTCCACACTGACCGCCCCTCCCATCATCCTCCACACTGACCGCCCCTCCCATCATCCTCCACACTGACCGCCCCTCCCATCATCCTCCACACTGACCGCCCCTCCCATCATCCTCCACACTGACCCCGACCCTCCCATCATCCTCCACACTGACCCGACCCTCCCATCATCCTCCACACTGACCCCGACCCTCCCATCATCCTCCACACTGACCCCGACCCTCCCATCATCCTCCACACTGACCGCCCTTCCCATCATCCTCCACACTGACCGCCCCTCCCATCATCCTACACACTGACCGCCCCTCCCATCATCCTCCACACTGACCGCCCCTCCCATCATCCTCCACACTGACCGCCCCTCCCATCATCCTCCACACTGACCGCCCCTCCCATCATCCTCCACACTGACCGCCCCTCCCATCATCCTCCACACTGACCGCCCCTCCCATCATTCTCTGCAGTGATCGCTCCTGTACTCCCATCATCCTCTGCAGTGATCGCTCCTGTACTCCCATCATCCTCTGCAGTGATCGCTCCTGTACTCCCATCATCCTCTGCAGTGATCGCTCCTGTACTCCCATCATCCTCTGCAGTAATCGCTCCTGTACTCCCATCATCCTCTGCAGTGATCGCTCCTGTACTCCCATCATCCTCTGCAGTGATCGCTCCAGTACTCCCATCATCTGATTTACCGGAGCCCTGTTCTCTGGTTCTTCGTCCGTCTCACGGGTTGTCTCTAGAGAGAAGTCGTCGTGTACCCTGAAAGTCTCCATCTGCAACACAAGACGTCGCGTTAGGGCCCCCACGAGGGAGCAGATGCCAGACAGTCTCCTGAATGGAAGGTTAAGGGGTGCAGTCTCCTCAGTGGAGGGTTAAGGGTGGGCGGTCTCCTCAGTGGGGTGATCAGGTTACGGGGCGGTCTCCTCAGTGGGGTGATCAGGTTACGGGGGCGGTCTCCTCTGTGGGGTGATCAGTGGGTGGTTACGGGGCAGTCTCCTCAGTGGGTGGTTACAGGAGCAGTCTCCTCAGTGAGCGGTTACGGGGGCAGTCTCCTCTGTGGGGTGATCAGTGGGTGGTTACGGGGGCAGTCTCCTCAGTGGGTGGTTACGGGGGCAGTCCCCTCTGTGGGGTGATCAGTGGGGGGTTACGGGGGCAGTCTCCTCAGTGGGTGGTTACAGGAGCAGTCTCCTCAGTGGGCGGTTACGGGGGCAGTCTCCTCAGTGGGTGGTTACAGGGGCAGTCCCCTCTGTGGGTGGTTACAGGGGCAGTCTCCTCAGTGGGTGGTTACAGGAGCAGTCTCCTCAGTGGGCGGTTACGGGGGCAGTCCCCTCTGTGGGGTGATCAGTGGGTGGTTACGGGGGCAGTCTCCTCAGTGGGTGGTTACAGGAGCAGTCTCCTCAGTGAGCGGTTACGGGGCGGTCTCCTCTGTGGGGTGATCAGGTTACGGGAGCAGTCTCCTCTGTGGGGTGATCAGTGGGTGGTTACAGGAGCAGTCTCCTCAGTGAGCGGTTACGGGGGCGGTCTCCTCAGTGGGCGGTTACGGGGGCAGTCTCCTCAGTGAGCGGTTACGGGAGCAGTCTCCTCAGTGGGTGGTTACGGGGGCAGTCTCCTCAGTGAGCGGTTACGGGGCGGTCTCCTCAGTGAGCGGTTACGGGGGCGGTCTCCTCAGTGGGTGGTTACAGGAGCAGTCTCCTCAGTGAGCGGTTACGGGGGCAGTCTCCTCAGTGAGCGGTTACAGGAGCAGTCTCCTCAGTGAGCGGTTACGGGGCGGTCTCCTCTGTGGGGTGATCAGTGGGGGGTTTCGGGGGTTACTGGGGGAGGTACTCACACAGGTGACCACTTTGCCGCTCCGTCTGCGCTGGAGGACGGAGGCCTTTTCTCCCTGGTCGCTCAGGGCGATGACGGTGTCCGCGAGGAGACATACAGAGCGCAGCACACCAGGTTCATGGAGGTCTGCATGGAGCAGCGCCACGACACGAGTGTCACCTGTGAGGGAGAAATACAAGCCTGGAAGCGTGCCACATACCGCCTGACAATATGGCGGCACACACACATGATGTTACACAACCCGTCCTCACCGTGCTCGCTCTGCAGGCCGGACAACTCTCGCAGCTGGTGACAGACATAAGGGAGCGGACAACGCAACAGGATCCAGCTTAGGGAGTGGAAGACAACGGTCAGCGGGCCGCGTGGACGGCCCACCCGCTCCAGTACGCCCTGCGCAGAGAAGCGCTGCAGAGTCAGTGAGGGAACGCTCGTCTCCCAGTGCAGGGGGTCCGAGAATCCATCATGAAAGGTGAGGCTGAGAAACCACAGGAAAATTTCCATTAACAGATGCGGCATGAGGCGACATACCGCCTCACACCTCACCAGATACCGCCTCACGCCTCACCACATACCGCCTCACCAGATACCGCCTCACCAGGTACCGCCTCACGCCTCACCAGGTACCGCCTCTCGCCTCACCAGGTACCGCCTCTCGCCTCACCAGGTACCGCCTCCCGCCTCACCAGGTACCGCCTCACCAGGTACCGCCTCACCAGGTACCGCCTCACCAGGTACCGCCTCACCAGGTACCGCCTCACCAGGTACCGCCTCACCACATACCGCCTCACCACATACCGCCTCACCACGTACCGCCTCACCACGTACCGCCTCACCACATACCGCCTCACCAGGTACTGCCTCACGCCTCACCAGGTACCGCCTCACGCCTCACCAGGTACCGCCTCACGCCTCACCAGGTACCGCCTCGCCAGATACCGCCTCGCCAGATACCGCCTCGCCAGATACCGCCTCGCCAGATACCGCCTCGCCAGATACCGCCTCGCCTCACCAGATACCGCCTAACTCCTCTCCTCACCAGATACCGCCTCACTCCTCTCCTCACCAGATACCGCCTCACTCCTCTCCTCACCAGATACCGCCTCACTCCTCTCCTCACCAGATACCGCCTCACTCCTCACCACGTACCGCCTCACTCCTCACCACGTACCGCCTCACTCCTCACCACGTACCGCCTCACTCCTCACCACGTGCACTGCCTCACTCCTCACCACGTACCGCCTCACTCCTCACCACGTACCGCCTCACTCCTCACCACGTACCGCCTCACTCCTCACCACGTACCGCCTCACTCCTCACCACGTACCGCCTCACTCCTCACCACGTACCGCCTCACTCCTCACCACGTACCGCCTCACTCCTCACCACGTACCGCCTCACTCCTCACCACGTACCGCCTCACACCTCACCACGTACCGCCTCACACCTCACCACGTACCGCCTCACTCATCACCACGTACCGCCTCACTCATCACCACGTACCGCCTCACTCCTCACCAGGTACCGCCTCACTCCTCACCAGGTACCGCCTCACACCTCACCACGTACCGCCTCACTCCTCACCACGTACCGCCTCACACCTCACCAGGTACCGCCTCACACCTCACCACGTACCGCCTCACTCCTCACCACGTACCGCCTCACTCCTCACCACGTACCGCCTCACACCTCACCAGGTACCGCCTCACTCCTCACCACGTACCGCCTCACTCATCACCACGTACCGCCTCACTCATCACCACGTACCGCCTCACACCTCACCAGATACCCACCCTACAGGTCACCAGCTCTGCTGCACACGGGGCAGGTAAGTGCTGCTGAACAGCGAGCGGCTGACAGATGTGTTGGGGAGGGGGTCGGTTGGGGGTTACGTGTATGGTGTGATGGGAAGGGTTAAAAGAAAACATCGGAAAGCTCCAAGAGGTCCCTCCTTCTGCTCCAGAGCTGCACTCCTCAATCTTCCTTCAGCACGAGGTCAATGGTCTATCGCTGCGCTGCTCACCTGGATGACAGCTCTGGAGGTAAGCCGGCCCGAAATTCTTCTTCTGGAACCTCATAGCCGAAGACGTGGACCAACTCCGCCCTGCAAAATACCAACCTAGAGCTTATGATGGTCCACACCAAGAGCAATGACTACTACTCCCATCACTGTCCATCCGTATACCACTGCCCCATTACCCTCCATTCATGTACCCTCACAGAACACCACTCTCAGCCTCTCCTCACACCTACCCCCATCATCCTCATCCAGCCTCCCCTCACACCTACCCCCACCATCCTCACATCTACCCCCACCATCCTCATCCAGCCTCCCCTCACACCTACCCCCACCATCCTCCCCTCACACCTACCCCCACCATCCTCACATCTACCCCCACCATCCTCATCCAGCCTCCCCTCACACCTACCCCCACCATCCTCACATCTACCCCCACCATCTTCATCCAGCCTCCCCTCACACCTACCCCCACCATCCTCACATCTACCCCCACCATCCTCATCCAGCCTCCCCTCACACCTACCCCCACCATCCTCACATCTACCCCCACCATCCTCATCCAGCCTCCCCTTACACCTACCCCCACCATCCTCACATCTACCCCCACCATCCTCATCCAGCCTCTCCTCACATCTACCCCCACCATCCTCACATCTACCCCCACCATCCTCACATCTACCCCCATCATCCTCACATCTACCCCCACCATCCTTATCCAGCCTCTCCTCACATCTACCCCCACTATCCTTATCCAGCCTCTCCTCACATCTACCCCCACCATCCTCACATCTACCCCCACCATCCTCACATCTACCCCCATCATCCTCACATCTACCCCCACCATCCTTATCCAGCCTCTCCTCACATCTACCCCCACCATCCTTATCCAGCCTCTCCTCACATCTACCCCCACCATCCTCACATCTACCCCCACCATCCTCACATCTACCCCCACCATCCTCACATCTACCCCCACCATCCTCATCCAGCCTCTCCTCACATCTACCCCCACCATCCTCACATCTACCCCCACCATCCTCATCCAGCCTCTCCTCACATCTACCCCCACCATCCTCACATCTGCCCCCACCATCCTCATCCAGTTTCTTCTCCCTGGTCATTTTATTGCCCATCTTATGCCAGTACAGGATACCGGGGGCGTGTCCTGTGTTATGGAAACTCGCAGTCCAGGTTTTATGTCGGAGGTCACTTCCCGGAGTCACTTACCTCTGAAGTGCGGCCGTGATGAAGCTGTACAGTAATCTGAGGCCAGAATGGAAGGCGCTGTCTGTGGAAATAAGTCACAGGAAAGATGGTCGTCACCACATAAGGACCCAGGAAATCTGGAGGTAATAAAACATGGCGCTTCCACCTCACATTACACCTAATACCACGTGCCTCTGCCATGCACAGGGAGCGAGCCGATGCCTCCGCAACACACGAGGGGAGCGCCCGCCGCCTTCGCCACAGGCAAAGGGAGCGCCCGCCGTCTCCGCCACGCGCACACGGAGCACCAGGTGTCTCCGCCACGCGCACACGGAGCACCAGGTGTCTCCGCCACGCGCACACGGAGCACCAGGTGTCTCCGCCACGCGCACACGGAGCACCAGGTGTCTCCGCCACGCGCACACGGAGCACCAGGTGTCTCCGCCACGCGCACACGGAGCACCAGGTGTCTCCGCCACGCGCACACGGAGCACCAGGTGTCTCCGCCACGCACACACGGAGCACCAGGTGTCTCCGCCACGCACACACGGAGCACCAGGTGTCTCCGCCACGCGCACACAGAGCACCAGGTGTCTCCGCCACGAGCACACGGAGCACCAGGTGTCCCCGCCCTGCGCACACGGAGCACCAGGTGTCCCCGCCACGAGCACCGACGTCTCCGCCATGAGCACACGGAGCACCGACGTCTCCGCCACGCGCACGCGGAGCACCAGGTGTCTCCGCCACGCGCACACGGAGCACCGACGCCTCCGCCACGCGCACACGGAGCACCAGGTGTCTCTGCCACGCGCACACGGAGCACTGACGTCTCCGCCAGGCGCACACGGAGCACCAGGTGTCTCTGCCACGCGCACACGGAGCACCGACGTCTCCGCCACACGTGCACACAGAGCACCAGGTGTCTCTGACACGTGCACACAGAGCACCTACGTCTCCGCCACGCGCACACGGAGCACCAGGTGTCTCCGCCACGCGCACACGGAGCACCAGGTGTCTCCGCCACGCGCACACGGAGCACAAGGTGTCTCCGCCACGCGCACACTGACTTCTCCGCCACACATGAGGGAATATGATGCCTCCAGCAATCTTACCTGTCATTATGAGGAGCCCCTGGGCCCCTCGACTTCTCACTTCTTCTAACATTCCTACAGATCATTACACCTCCATCAGGACCTGTGCGGGGCTACCAATATGGCTGCGATGGTGGACTCACCACGTGACCTCTGTCACGTGTTGGAGGAGTCAGGTAGCTGGAGGAGCGAAACTCGGGAGTGATCATGTGATGAGGAAGATGTGGGAGGAGTCAGTGAGCTGGAGTGGAGACCGTACGGGGAGGAGTCAGGTGTTCGTCGCTTTTGATGAGCACGTCACCCATAGGGGGGGCAGTAGACGGCGCTCTGTTGTCGACCGTGTAACTGGTCAGACGCGCGGATGTATGCCGCCATGTTTAGTACTGGCAGGTTGGCAAACGACCCGTCTAAGGCGTTGTGCGGACAATTCCGGACGTCACCACCAGGGGGCGGAATGGCACTGCCAGGTACCTACACCCAAATGGGAGCTGTGGTCATGTCGCCATTTTCTTTGATGCTTGGCGAGTGCTTCAAGAAAATGGCGCCCGGCGCTCTGGTGTCCCGGGACCGTGGCTGGATGAGCGCCCCGAAATATCCTGCTGGGGTGGCACCTTTCACATCCAAAGCTGTGGGGGCGTGTCCTAACATGGGCGGTAAGTCGCTGTCATACTGTGGCTCCCAATAGTAGTAATGCCCCAATTGGTGCCCACAGTAAGAATAATGCCCCAATTAGTGCCCCCCAGTAAGAATAATGCCCCCATTACTGCCCCCAGTAAGAATAATGCCCCCATTACTGCCCCCAGTAAGAATAATGCCCCCATTACTGCCCCAGTGATAGCCATTGTGCATAGAATAATGCCCCTATTAGTGCCCCCAGTAAGAATAATGCCCTTAGTGGTGCCCCAGTAAGAATAATGCCCCCATTAGTCCTTTAGTAAGAATAATGCCCCCATTAGTGCCCCCAGTAAGAATAATGCCCCCATTAGTGCCCCCAGTAAGAATAATGCCCCATTAGCTGCCCTTAGTAGAATAATGCCCCATTAGTGCTTCAGTAAGAATAATGCCCTATTAGTGCCTCAGTGAGAATAATGCCCCATTAGTGCCCCCAGTAAGAATAATGCCCCATTACGCTTTAGTAAGAATAATGCCCCATTACTGCCCCAGTAGAATAATGCCCCATTACTGCCCCAGTAGAATAATGCCCCCATGTGCCCCCAGTAAGAATAATGCCCCCATTAGTGCCCCCAGTAAGAATAATGCCCTCATTAGTGCCCCCAGTAAGAATAATGCCCCATTAGTGCTTTGGTAGAATAATGCCCCCATTACCCCTTTAGTAAGAATAATGCCCCCATTACTGCCTCAGTGAGAATAATGCCCCCATTACTGCCCCAGTGGAATAATGCTCCGATGGTGCCCCCAGTGAGATAATGCCCCAGTAGTGCCCCAGTGGAATGTGCTATTAGTTGCCCCAGTGGAATAATGCCCCCATTGCTTTAGTGGAATAATGCCCCCATTAGTGCCCCTTTGGTAAGGAATAATGCCCCCATTAGCTTGCTTGCCTTTGGTGGAATAATGCTTCATTAGCCTTTGGTGGAATAATGCCCCATTAATGCCCCAGTGAGAATAATGCCCCCATTGCTGCCCCGGTAATAATATATGCCCCAGTAGTGCCCTCAGTAAGAATAATGCCCCCATTAGTGCCCCAGTAAGAATAATGCCCCATTACTGCTGGAATGTGCTCCCCATTAGCCTTTGAGTAATAATACTTTATTACTGCCCCAGTAGATAATGCCCCCATTAGCCTTAGTAGGAATAATGCCCCATTAGTGCCCTCAGTGAGAATAATGCCCCATTACTGCCTCCAGTAAGAATAATGCCCCCATTGGTGCCCCCAGTAAGAATAATGCCCCATTGCCTCCAGTAATAATGCCCCATTAGTGCCTTTGGTAGAATAATGCCCCATTACTGCCCCAGTGAGAATAATGCTTCATTGGTGCCCCAGTGGAATAATGCCCCATTGGTGCCCCGGTGGAATAATGCCCCATTGCTGCCTTTAGTGAGTAATGATGCCTTCATTACTGCCCCAGTGGAATAATGCCCCATTACCTTTGAGTAATGTGCTCCATTGGTGCCTTTAGTGGAATATTGCCCCCAGTAGGAATAATGACCCCCGTTACTGCCCCCAGTGGAATAATGCCCTATTACTGCCCTAGTAAGAATAATGCTCCCATTACTGCCTCTAGTGGAGATAATGCCCCCATTACTGCCCCCAGTAAGAATAATGCCCCCATTGGTGCCTCAGTAGGAATAATGCCCCATTACTGCCTTAGTAGGAATAATGCCCCCATTGGTGCCCCAGTAGGAATAATGCCCCATTGCTGCCCGGTAGAATAGTGCCCATTAGTTACTTAGTGGAATATGCCCCATTGCCCTTTGAATGATCTCTATTACTGCCCCAGTGGAATAATGCCCCATTGCCTTTGGTAGAATAGTGCCCCCATTACTGCCCCAGTGAGAATAATGCCCCCATTACTGCCCCCAGTAAGAATAATGCCCCATTACTGCCTCCAGTAAGAATAATGCCCCATTAGTGCCCCCAGTAAGAATAATGCCCCATTAGTGCCCCAGTAAGATAATGCCCCATTATGCCTTGATGAGAATAATGCCCCCATTAATGCCCCCAGTAAGAATAATGCCCCCATTACTGCCCCCAGTAGGAATAGTACCCTCGTTACTGCCCCAGTAAGAATAATGCCCCCATTGGTGCTCCGGTAGAATAATGCCCTATTAGTGCCCTCAGTAAGATAATGCCCCTATTAGTTGCCCCCAGTGGAATAATGCCCATTACCTTTAGTAAGGAATAATGCCCCCATTACTGCCTTAGTAAGAATAATGCCCCCGTGTACTGCCCCCAGTAAGAATAATGCCCCCCATTGCTGCCCCCAGTAAGAATAAGTAGCCCCATTGGTGCCCCCAGTAAGGAATAATGCCCCCATTGGTGCCCCCAGTGAGAATAATGCCCCCATGTGCCCTTTCAGTGAGAATAATGCCCCCATTAGTGCCTCCAGTGGAATAATGCCCCCATTACTGCCCCCAGTAAGAATAATGCCCTCATTGGTGCCCCAGTGGAGATAATGCCCCCATTACTGCCCTCAGTGGAATAATGCTTTGTTACCTTTAGTGAGAATAATGCCCCGTTACCTTTAGTAAGAATAATGCCCTTATTAATGCCCCAGTGGAAGAATGTCTTCAGTGGTGCCCCCAGTAGTAATAATGCCCCCATTCGTTTAATTGGAATAATGCCCACATTACCTTTAGTGAGATAATGCCATTGCACCTTTGGTAAGAATAATGCCCCCATTAGCTGCCCTAGTGAGTAATAATGCCCCATTGCTGCTTGGTGGAATAGTGCCCCACATTGGTTGCTTTAATGAGATAATGCCCCAGTTGCTGCTCCTCAGTAGGAATAATGCTCCCATTGGTGCCCCCAGTAGGAATAATGCCCCCATTACTGCCCCGCAGTAAGAATAATGCCCCCATTACTGCTTTGATGAGAATAATGCCCCATTGCTGCCCCAGTAGAATAATGCCCCCATTACTGCCCCTCAGTAAGAATAATGCCCCATTAGTGCCCCCAGTAAGAATAATGCCCCATTAGTGCCCCCAGTAAGAATAATGCCCCCATTAGCTGCCCCCAGTAAGAATAATGCCCCCATTAGTGCCCCCAGTAAGAATAATGCCCCCATTACTGCCCCCAGTAAGAATAATGCCCCCATTACTGCTCCCCAGTAAGAATAATGCCCCCATTAGTGCCCCTAGTAAGAATAATGCCCCATTAGTGCCCCCCAGTAAGAATAATGCCCCCATTAGTGCCCCCAGTAAGAATAATGCCCCCATTAGTGCCCCCAGTAAGAATAATGCCCCCATTAGTGCCCCCAGTAAGAATAATGCCCCATTAGTGCCCCCAGTAAGAATAATGCCCCCATTAGTGCCCCCAGTAAGAATAATGCCCCCATTAGTGCCCCCAGTAAGAATAATGCCCCCATTAGTGCCCCCAGTAAGAATAATGCCCCATTAGTGCCCCTCAGTAAGAATAATGCCCCCATTAGTGCCCCCAGTAAGAATAATGCCCCATTAGTGCCCCCAGTAAGAATAATGCCCCCATTAGTGCCCCCAGTAAGAATAATGCCCCATTAGTGCCCCCAGTAAGAATAATGCCCCATTAGTGCCCCCAGTAAGAATAATGCCCCCATTAGTGCCCCCAGTAAGAATAATGCCCCATTAGTGCCCCCAGTAAGAATAATGCCCCCATTAGTGCCCCCAGTAAGAATAATGCCCCATTAGTGCCCCCAGTAAGAATAATGCCCCATTAGTGCCCCCAGTAAGAATAATGCCCCCATTAGTGCCCCCAGTAAGAATAATGCCCCCATTAGTGCCCCCAGTAAGAATAATGCCCCCATTAGTGCCCCCAGTAAGAATAATGCCCCCATTAGTGCCCCCAGTAAGAATAATGCCCCATTAGTGCCCCCAGTAAGAATAATGCCCCATTACTGCCCCCAGTAAGAATAATGCCCCCATTAGTGCCCCCAGTAAGAATAATGCCCCCATTACTGCCCCCAGTAAGAATAATGCCCCCATTAGTGCCCCCAGTAAGAATAATGCCCCCATTAGTGCCCCCAGTAAGAATAATGCCCCATTAGTGCCCCCAGTAAGAATAATGCCCCCATTAGTGCCCCCAGTAAGAATAATGCCCCATTACTGCCCCCAGTAAGAATAATGCCCCCATTAGTGCCCCCAGTAAGAATAATGCCCCCATTAGTGCCCCCAGTAAGAATAATGCCCCATTAGTGCCCCCAGTAAGAATAATGCCCCCATTAGTGCCCCCAGTAAGAATAATGCCCCCATTAGTGCCCCCAGTAAGAATAATGCCCCATTAGTGCCCCCAGTAAGAATAATGCCCCCATTAGTGCCCCCAGTAAGAATAATGCCCCCATTACTGCCCCCAGTAAGAATAATGCCCCCATTACTGCCCCCAGTAAGAATAATGCCCCCATTACTGCCCCCAGTAAGAATAATGCCCCCATTAGTGCCCCCAGTAAGAATAATGCCCCCATTAGTGCCCCCAGTAAGAATAATGCCCCCATTACTGCCCCCAGTAAGAATAATGCCCCATTAGTGCCCCCAGTAAGAATAATGCCCCCATTACTGCCCCCAGTAAGAATAATGCCCCCATTAGTGCCCCCAGTAAGAATAATGCCCCCATTACTGCCCCCAGTAAGAATAATGCCCCCATTACTGCCCCCAGTAAGAATAATGCCCCCATTAGTGCCCCCAGTAAGAATAATGCCCCCATTAGTGCCCCCAGTAAGAATAATGCCCCATTAGTGCCCCCCAGTAAGAATAATGCCCCCATTAGTGCCCCCAGTAAGAATAATGCCCCCATTAGTGCCCCCAGTAAGAATAATGCCCCCATTAGTGCCCCCAGTAAGAATAATGCCCCATTAGTGCCCCCAGTAAGAATAATGCCCCATTAGTGCCCCCAGTAAGAATAATGCCCCATTAGTGCCCCCAGTAAGAATAATGCCCCATTAGTGCCCCCAGTAAGAATAATGCCCCCATTAGTGCCCCCAGTAAGAATAATGCCCCCATTAGTGCCCCCAGTAAGAATAATGCCCCCATTAGTGCCCCCAGTAAGAATAATGCCCCCATTAGTGCCCCCAGTAAGAATAATGCCCCCATTAGTGCCCCCAGTAAGAATAATGCCCCCATTAGTGCCCCCAGTAAGAATAATGCCCCCATTAGTGCCCCCAGTAAGAATAATGCCCCCATTAGTGCCCCCAGTAAGAATAATGCCCCCATTAGTGCCCCCAGTAAGAATAATGCCCCCATTAGTGCCCCCAGTAAGAATAATGCCCCCATTAGTGCCCCCAGTAAGAATAATGCCCCTATTAGTGCCCCCAGTAAGAATAATGCCCCATTACTGCCCCCAGTAAGAATAATGCCCCATTAGTGCCCCCCAGTAAGAATAATGCCCCCATTAGTGCCCCCAGTAAGAATAATGCCCCATTAGTGCCCCCAGTAAGAATAATGCCCCATTAGTGCCCCCCAGTAAGAATAATGCCCCCATTAGTGCCCCCAGTAAGAATAATGCCCCCATTAGTGCCCCCAGTAAGAATAATGCCCCCATTAGTGCCCCCAGTAAGAATAATGCCCCATTAGTGCCCCCAGTAAGAATAATGCCCCCATTAGTGCCCCCAGTAAGAATAATGCCCCCATTAGTGCCCCCAGTAAGAATAATGCCCCCATTAGTGCCCCCAGTAAGAATAATGCCCCCATTAGTGCCCCCAGTAAGAATAATGCCCCATTAGTGCCCCCAGTAAGAATAATGCCCCATTAGTGCCCCCAGTAAGAATAATGCCCCCATTAGTGCCCCCAGTAAGAATAATGCCCCCATTAGTGCCCCCAGTAAGAATAATGCCCCCATTAGTGCCCCCAGTAAGAATAATGCCCCCATTAGTGCCCCCAGTAAGAATAATGCCCCATTAGTGCCCCCAGTAAGAATAATGCCCCATTAGTGCCCCCAGTAAGAATAATGCCCCATTAGTGCCCCCAGTAAGAATAATGCCCCCATTAGTGCCCCCAGTAAGAATAATGCCCCCATTAGTGCCCCCAGTAAGAATAATGCCCCCATTAGTGCCCCCAGTAAGAATAATGCCCCCATTAGTGCCCCCAGTAAGAATAATGCCCCCATTAGTGCCCCCAGTAAGAATAATGCCCCCATTAGTGCCCCCAGTAAGAATAATGCCCCATTAGTGCCCCCAGTAAGAATAATGCCCCATTAGTGCCCCCAGTAAGAATAATGCCCCCATTAGTGCCCCCAGTAAGAATAATGCCCCCATTAGTGCCCCCAGTAAGAATAATGCCCCCATTAGTGCCCCCAGTAAGAATAATGCCCCCATTAGTGCCCCCAGTAAGAATAATGCCCCCATTAGTGCCCCAGTAAGAATAATGCCCCCATTAGTGCCCCCAGTAAGAATAATGCCCCCATTAGTGCCCCCAGTAAGAATAATGCCCCCATTAGTGCCCCCAGTAAGAATAATGCCCCCATTAGTGCCCCCAGTAAGAATAATGCCCCCATTAGTGCCCCCAGTAAGAATAATGCCCCCATTAGTGCCCCCAGTAAGAATAATGCCCCCATTAGTGCCCCCAGTAAGAATAATGCCCCATTAGTGCCCCCAGTAAGAATAATGCCCCCATTAGTGCCCCCAGTAAGAATAATGCCCCCATTAGTGCCCCCAGTAAGAATAATGCCCCCATTAGTGCCCCCAGTAAGAATAATGCCCCATTAGTGCCCCCAGTAAGAATAATGCCCCATTAGTGCCCCCAGTAAGAATAATGCCCCCATTAGTGCCCCCAGTAAGAATAATGCCCCCATTAGTGCCCCCAGTAAGAATAATGCCCCCATTAGTGCCCCCAGTAAGAATAATGCCCCCATTAGTGCCCCCAGTAAGAATAATGCCCCATTAGTGCCCCCAGTAAGAATAATGCCCCCATTAGTGCCCCCAGTAAGAATAATGCCCCATTACTGCCCCCAGTAAGAATAATGCCCCATTAGTGCCCCCAGTAAGAATAATGCCCCCATTAGTGCCCCCAGTAAGAATAATGCCCCCATTACTGCCCCCAGTAAGAATAATGCCCCCATTAGTGCCCCCAGTAAGAATAATGCCCCCATTAGTGCCCCCAGTAAGAATAATGCCCCCATTAGTGCCCCCAGTAAGAATAATGCCCCATTAGTGCCCCCAGTAAGAATAATGCCCCCATTAGTGCCCCCAGTAAGAATAATGCCCCATTAGTGCCCCCAGTAAGAATAATGCCCCCATTAGTGCCCCCAGTAAGAATAATGCCCCCATTAGTGCCCCCAGTAAGAATAATGCCCCCATTAGTGCCCCCAGTAAGAATAATGCCCCCATTAGTGCCCCCAGTAAGAATAATGCCCCTATTAGTGCCCCCAGTAAGAATAATGCCCCATTACTGCCCCCAGTAAGAATAATGCCCCCATTACTGCCCCCAGTAAGAATAATGCCCCTATTAGTGCCCCCAGTAAGAATAATGCCCCCATTAGTGCCCCCAGTAAGAATAATGCCCCCATTACTGCCCCCAGTAAGAATAATGCCCCCATTAGTGCCCCCAGTAAGAATAATGCCCCATTACTGCCCCCAGTAAGAATAATGCCCCCATTAGTGCCCCCAGTAAGAATAATGCCCCCATTACTGCCCCCAGTAAGAATAATGCCCCCATTACTGCCCCCAGTAAGAATAATGCCCCCATTACTGCCCCCAGTAAGAATAATGCCCCCATTAGTGCCCCCAGTAAGAATAATGCCCCATTACTGCCCCCCAGTAAGAATAATGCCCCCATTAGTGCCCCCAGTAAGAATAATGCCCCATTAGTGCCCCCAGTAAGAATAATGCCCCCATTAGTGCCCCCAGTAAGAATAATGCCCCCATTAGTGCCCCCAGTAAGAATAATGCCCCCATTACTGCCCCCAGTAAGAATAATGCCCCATTAGTGCCCCCAGTAAGAATAATGCCCCATTACTGCCCCCAGTAAGAATAATGCCCCCATTAGTGCCCCCAGTAAGAATAATGCCCCCATTAGTGCCCCCAGTAAGAATAATGCCCCATTACTGCCCCCAGTAAGAATAATGCCCCCATTAGTGCCCCCAGTAAGAATAATGCCCCTATTAGTGCCCCCAGTAAGAATAATGCCCCCATTAGTGCCCCCAGTAAGAATAATGCCCCCATTACTGCCCCCAGTAAGAATAATGCCCCATTAGTGCCCCCAGTAAGAATAATGCCCCCATTAGTGCCCCCAGTAAGAATAATGCCCCCATTACTGCCCCCAGTAAGAATAATGCCCCCATTAGTGCCCCCAGTAAGAATAATGCCCCCATTACTGCCCCCAGTAAGAATAATGCCCCCATTAGTGCCCCCAGTAAGAATAATGCCCCCATTAGTGCCCCCAGTAAGAATAATGCCCCCATTACTGCCCCCAGTAAGAATAATGCCCCCATTAGTGCCCCCAGTAAGAATAATGCCCCCATTAGTGCCCCCAGTAAGAATAATGCCCCCATTACTGCCCCCAGTAAGAATAATGCCCCCATTACTGCCCCCAGTAAGAATAATGCCCCCATTAGTGCCCCCAGTAAGAATAATGCCCCCATTAGTGCCCCCAGTAAGAATAATGCCCCCATTAGTGCCCCCAGTAAGAATAATGCCCCCATTAGTGCCCCCAGTAAGAATAATGCCCCCATTACTGCCCCCAGTAAGAATAATGCCCCCATTAGTGCCCCCAGTAAGAATAATGCCCCCATTAGTGCCCCCAGTAAGAATAATGCCCTCATTAGTGCCCCCAGTAAGAATAATGCCCCCATTAGTGCCCCCAGTAAGAATAATGCCCCCATTAGTGCCCCCAGTAAGAATAATGCCCCCATTACTGCCCCCAGTAAGAATAATGCCCCCATTACTGCCCCCAGTAAGAATAATGCCCCCATTAGTGCCCCCCAGTAAGAATAATGCCCCCATTAGTGCCCCCAGTAAGAATAATGCCCCCATTAGTGCCCCCAGTAAGAATAATGCCCCCATTAGTGCCCCCAGTAAGAATAATGCCCCCATTACTGCCCCCAGTAAGAATAATGCCCCATTAGTGCCCCCAGTAAGAATAATGCCCCCATTAGTGCCCCCAGTAAGAATAATGCCCCATTAGTGCCCCCCAGTAAGAATAATGCCCCATTAGTGCCCCCAGTAAGAATAATGCCCCCATTACTGCCCCCAGTAAGAATAATGCCCCCATTAGTGCCCCCAGTAAGAATAATGCCCCCATTAGTGCCCCCAGTAAGAATAATGCCCCCATTAGTGCCCCCCAGTAAGAATAATGCCCCCATTAGTGCCCCAGTAAGAATAATGCCCCCATTAGTGCCCCCAGTAAGAATAATGCCCCCATTAGTGCCCCCAGTAAGAATAATGCCCCCATTAGTGCCCCCAGTAAGAATAATGCCCCCATTACGTGCCCCCAGTAAGAATAATGCCCCCATTAGTGCCCCCAGTAAGAATAATGCCCCATTACTGCCCCCCAGTAAGAATAATGCCCCCATTACTGCCCCCAGTAAGAATAATGCCCCCATTACTGCCCCCAGTAAGAATAATGCCCCCATTAGTGCCCCCAGTAAGAATAATGCCCCCATTAGTGCCCCCAGTAAGAATAATGCCCCCATTAGTGCCCCCAGTAAGAATAATGCCCCCATTACTGCCCCCAGTAAGAATAATGCCCCCATTAGTGCCCCCAGTAAGAATAATGCCCCCATTAGTGCCCCCCAGTAAGAATAATGCCCCCATTAGTGCCCCCAGTAAGAATAATGCCCCATTAGTGCCCCCAGTAAGAATAATGCCCCATTAGTGCCCCCAGTAAGAATAATGCCCCATTAGTGCCCCCAGTAAGAATAATGCCCCCATTAGTGCCCCCAGTAAGAATAATGCCCCATTAGTGCCCCCAGTAAGAATAATGCCCCCATTAGTGCCCCCAGTAAGAATAATGCCCTCATTAGTGCCCCCAGTAAGAATAATGCCCCCATTACGTGCCCCCCCAGTAAGAATAATGCCCCCATTAGTGCCCCCCAGTAAGAATAATGCCCCCATTACTGCCCCCAGTAAGAATAATGCCCCATTAGTGCCCCCAGTAAGAATAATGCCCCTATTACTGCCCCCAGTAAGAATAATGCCCCCATTGGTGCCCCCAGTAAGAATAATGCCCCCATTACTTGCCCAGTTACAATAATGCCCCCATTAGTGCCCCCAGTAAGAATAATGCCCCCATTACTGCCCCCAGTAAGAATAATGCCCCTATTACTGCCCCCCAGTAAGAATAATGTCCCCATTAGTGCCCCTGTAATAACAGTGACCTCCACAGTGCCCCCGTAATAACAGTGACCTCCACAGTATCCCCGTAATAACAGTGACCTCCACAGTGCCCCCGTAACAACAGTGACCTCCACAGTGCCCCCGCAATAACAGTGACCTCCACAGTGCCCCTGCAATAACAGTGACCTCCACAGTGCCCCCGCAATAACAGTGACCTCCACAGTGCCCCCGCAATAACAGTGACCTCCACAGTGCCCCCGTGACAACAGTGACCTCCACAGTGCCCCCGTAATAACAGTGACCTCCACAGTGCCCCTGCACAACAGCGATCCTCCACAGTATCTCCGTGCACAACAGTGACCTCCACAGTGCCCCGTAACAACAGTGACCTCCACAGTGCCCCCGTACAACAGTGACCTCCACAGTATCCCCGTAATAACAGCGACCTCCACAGTGCCCCTCGCACAACAGCGACCTCCACAGTGTCCCTGCAATAACAGTGACCTCCACAGTGCCTCCGTACAACAGTGACCTCCACAGTGCCCCCGTAACAGTGACCTCCACAGTGACCCCCGCAATAACAGCGACCTCCACAGTGCCCCTGCACAACAGTGACCTCCACAGTGCCCCGTGATAACAGTGACCTCCACAGTGCCCCCGTACTAACAGTGACCTCCACAGTATCCCCGTAATAACAGTGACCTCCACAGTGCCCCCTGTAATAACAGTGACCTCCACAGTGCCCCCAGTAACAGTGACCTCCACAGTGCCCCCGTAATAACAGTGACCTCCACAGTGCCCCCGCAATAACAGTGACCTCCACAGTGCCCCGCAATAACAGTGACCTCCACAGTGCCCCCGTAATAACAGTGACCTCCACAGTGCCCCCGTAATAACAGTGACCTCCACAGTGCCCCTGCACAACAGTGACCTCCACAGTGCCCCTGCACAACAGTGACCTCCACAGTGCCCCGCAATAACAGTGACCTCCACAGTGCCCCGTAATAACAGTGACCTCCACAGTGCCCCCGTAATAACAGCGACCTCCACAGTGCCCCCGTAATAACAGTGACCTCCACAGTGCCCCCGTAATAACAGTGACCTCCACAGTGCCCCCCGTAATAACAGTGACCTCCACAGTGCCCCGTAATAACAGTGACCTCCACAGTGCCCCCGTACAACAGTGACCTCCACAGTGCCCCCGCAATAACAGTGACCTCCACAGTGCCCCCGCAATAACAGTGACCTCCACAGTGCCCCCGCAATAACAGTGACCTCCACAGTGCCCCCGTACAACAGCGACCTCCACAGTGCCCCCGCACAACAGTGACTCTCCACAGTGCCCCCGCATAACAGTGACCTCCACAGTGCCCCCAGTGACAACAGCGTACCCTCCACAGTGTCCCCCGTAATAACAGTGACCTCCACAGTGCCCCCGTAATAACAGTGACCTCCACAGTGCCTCCGTAATAACAGTGACCTCCACAGTGCCTCCGTAATAACAGTGACCTCCACAGTGCCCCGTAATAACAGTGACCTCCACAGTGCCCCCATACAACAGCGACCTCCACAGTGCCCCCGTAATAACAGTGACCTCCACAGTGCCCCCGTAATAACAGTGACCTCCACAGTGCCCCCGTAATAACAGTGACCTCCACAGTGCCCCCGTAATAACAGTGACCTCCACAGTACCCCCGTAATAACAGTGTCCTCCACAGTACCCCCGTAATAACAGTGACCTCCACAGTGCCCCCGTAATAACAGTGACCTCCACAGTGCCCCCGTAATAACAGCGACCTCCACAGTGCTCCCTGTAATAACAGTGACCTCCACAGTGCCCCCGTAATAACAGTGACCTCCACAGTGCCCCCGTAATAACAGTGACCTCCACAGTGTCCCCGTAATAACAGTGACCTCCACAGTGCCCCCGTAATAACAGTGACCTCCACAGTGCCCCCGTAATAACAGTGACCTCCACAGTGCCCCCGTAATAACAGTGACCTCCACAGTGCCCCCGTAATAACAGCGACCTCCACAGTGCCCCCGTAATAACAGTGACCTCCACAGTGCCCCGTAATAACAGTGACCTCCACAGTGCCCCCGTAATAACAGTGACCTCCACAGTGCCCCCGTAATAACAGTGACCTCCACAGTGCCCCCGTGATAACAGTGACCTCCACAGTGCCCCCGTAATAACAGTGACCTCCACAGTGCCCCCGTAATAACAGCGACCTCCACAGTGCCCCGTAATAACAGTGACCTCCACAGTGCCCCCGTAATAACAGTGACCTCCACAGTGCCCCCGTAATAACAGTGACCTCCACAGTGCCCCGTAATAACAGTGACCTCCACAGTGCCCCCGTAATAACAGTGACCTCCACAGTGCCCCCGTAATAACAGTGACCTCCACAGTGCCCCCGTAATAACAGTGACCTCCACAGTGCCCCCGTAATAACAGTGACCTCCACAGTATCCCCGTAATAACAGTGACCTCCACAGTGCCCCCGTAATAACAGTGACCTCCACAGTGCTCCCGTAATAACAGTGACCTCCACAGTGCCCCCGTAATAACAGTGACCTCCACAGTGCCCCCGTAATAACAGTGACCTCCACAGTGCCCCCGTAATAACAGTGACCTCCACAGTATCCCCGTAATAACAGCGACCTCCACAGTGCCCCCGTAATAACAGTGACCTCCACAGTGCCCCCGTAATAACAGTGACCTCCACAGTGCCCCCGTAATAACAGTGACCTCCACAGTGCCCCCGTAATAACAGTGACCTCCACAGTGACCCCGTAATAACAGTGACCTCCACAGTGCCCCCGTAATAACAGTGACCTCCACAGTGCCCCCGTAATAACAGTGTCCTCCACAGTGCCCCCGTAATAACAGCGACCTCCACAGTACCCCCGTAATAACAGCGACCTCCACAGTGCCCCCATAATAACAGTGTCCTCCACAGTGCCTCCGTAATAACAGCGACCTCCACAGGATCCCCCCGTAATAACAGCGACCTCCACAGTACCCCCGTAATAACAGCGACCTCCACAGTGCCCCCGTAATAACAGCGACCTCCACAGTACCCCGTAATAACAGCGACCTCCACAGTGCCCCGGTAATAACAGTGTCCTCCACAGTGCCCCCGTAATAACAGTGACCTCCACAGTGCTCCCGTAATAACAGTGTCCTCCACAGTATCCCCATAATAACAGTGACCTCCACAGTGCCCCCGTAATAACAGCGACATCCACAGTATCCCCCCGTAATAACAGTGACCTCCACAGTGCCCCCGTAATAACAGTGACCTCCACAGTGCCCCCGTAATAACAGCGACATCCACAGTGCCCCCGTAATAACAGCGACCTCCACAGTGCCCCCCGTAATAACAGTGACCTCCACAGTATCCCCCGTAATAACAGTGACCTCCACAGTGCCCCCGTAATAACAGTGACCTCCACAGTGCCCCCGTAATAACAGTGACCTCCACAGTGCCCCCGTAATAACAGCGACCTCCACAGTGCCCCCGTAATAACAGCGACCTCCACAGTGCCCCCGTAATAACAGTGACCTCCACAGTGCCCCCGTAATAACAGTGACCTCCACAGTGCCCCCGTAATAACAGTGACCTCCACAGTGCCCCCGTAATAACAGTGACCTCCACAGTGCCCCCGTAATAACAGTGTCCTCCACAGTGCCCCCGTAATAACAGCGACCTCCACAGTATCCCCGTAATAACAGTGACCTCCACAGTGCCCCCGTAATAACAGTGACCTCCACAGTCTCCCCGTAATAACAGCGACCTCCACAGTGCCCCGTAATAACAGTGACCTCCACAGTGCCCCCGTAATAACAGCGACCTCCACAGTGCCCCCGTAATAACAGTGTCCTCCACAGTATCCCCGTAATAACAGCGACCTCCACAGTGCCCCCGTAATAACAGCGACCTCCACAGTGCCCCAGTAATAACAGTGTCCTCCACAGTGCCCCCGTAATAACAGTGACCTCCACAGTGCCCCCGTAATAACAGTGACCTCCACAGTGCCCCCGTAATAACAGTGACCTCCACAGTATCCCCGTAATAACAGTGACCTCCACAGTGCCTCCGTAATAACAGCGACCTCCACAGGATCCCCCCGTAATAACAGCGACCTCCACAGTGCCCCCATAATAACAGTGTCCTCCACAGTGCCTCCGTAATAACAGCGACCTCCACAGTCCCCCCGTAATAACAGCGACCTCCACAGTACCCCCGTAATAACAGCGACCTCCACAGTGCCCCCGTAATAACAGCGACCTCCACAGTACCCCGTAATAACAGCGACCTCCACAGTGCCCCGGTAATAACAGTGTCCTCCACAGTGCCCCCGTAATAACAGTGACCTCCACAGTGCTCCCGTAATAACAGTGTCCTCCACAGTATCCCCATAATAACAGTGACCTCCACAGTGCCCCCGTAATAACAGTGACCTCCACAGTATCCCCGTAATAACAGTGACCTCCACAGTGCCCCCGTAATAACAGTGACCTCCACAGTGCCCCCGTAATAACAGTGACCTCCACAGTGCCCCCGTAATAACAGTGACCTCCACAGTGCCCCCGTAATAACAGTGTCCTCCACAGTATCCCCCCGTAATAACAGCGACCTCCACAGTGCCCCCGTAATAACAGTGACCTCCACAGTGCCCCCGTAATAACAGTGACCTCCACAGTATCCCCGTAATAACAGTGACCTCCACAGTGCCCCCGTAATAACAGCGACCTCCACAGTGCCCCCGTAATAACAGCGACCTCCACAGTGCCCCCGTAATAACAGTGTCCTCCACATTGCCCCCGTAATAACAGTGTCCTCCACAGTGCCCCCGTAATAACAGTGACCTCCACATTGCCCCCGTAATAACAGTGTCCTCCACAGTGCCCCCGTAATTACAGCGACCTCCACAGTATCCCCGTAATAACAGTGACCTCCACAGTGCCCCCGTAATAACAGTGACCTCCACAGTCTCCCCGTAATAACAGCGACCTCCACAGTGCCCCGTAATAACAGTGACCTCCACAGTGCCCCCGTAATAACAGCGACCTCCACAGTGCCCCCGTAATAACAGCGACCTCCACAGTGCCCCCGTAATAACAGCGACCTCCACAGTGCCCCCGTAATAACAGCGACCTCCACAGTGCCCCCGTAATAACAGTGACCTCCACAGTGCCCCCGTAATAACAGTGACCTCCACAGTGTCCCCGTAATAACAGTGACCTCCACAGTGCCCCCGTAATAACAGTGACCTCCACAGTGCCCCCGTAATAACAGTGACCTCCACAGTGCCCCCGTAATAACAGTGACCTCCACAGTGCCCCCGTAATAACAGTGACCTCCACAGTGCCCCCCGTAATAACAGTGTCCTCCACAGTGCCCCCGTAATAACAGCGACCTCCACAGTACCCCCATAATAACAGTGACCTCCACAGTACCCCCATAATAACAGTGACCTCCACAGTATCCCCGTAATAACAGCGACCTCCACAGTGCCCCCGTAATAACAGCGACCTCCACAGTGCCCCCGTAATAACAGTGTCCTCCACATTGCCCCCGTAATAACAGCGACCTCCACAGTGCCCCCGTAATAACAGTGACCTCCACAGTATCCCCGTAATAACAGTGTCCTCCACAGTACCCCCGTAATAACAGTGACCTCCACAGTACCCCCGTAATAACAGTGTCCTCCACAGTACCCCTGTAATAACAGCGACCTCCACAGTATCCCCGTAATAACAGCGACCTCCACAGTTTCCCCGTAATAACAGTGACCTCCACAGTACCCCTGTAATAACAGCGACCTCCACAGTGCCCCCGTAATAACAGCGACCTCCACAGTGCCCCCGTAATAACAGCGACCTCCACAGTGCCCCCGTAATAACAGCGACCTCCACAGTGCCCCCGTAATAACAGTGTCCTCCACAGTGCCCCCGTAATAACAGTGTCCTCCACAGTGCCCCGGTAATAACAGCGACCTCCACAGTATCCCCGTAATAACAGCGACCTCCACAGTGCCCCCGTAATAACAGCGACCTCCACAGTGCCCCCGTAATAACAGTGACCTCCACAGTGCCCCCGTAATAACAGTGACCTCCACAGTACCCCCGTAATAACAGTGACCTCCACAGTAACTCCGTAATAACAGTGTCCTCCACAGTGCCCCCGTAATAACAGTGACCTCCACAGTACCCCCGTAATAACAGTGACCTCCACAGTGACTCCGTAATAACAGTGTCCTCCACAGTGCCCCCGTAATAACAGCGACCTCCACAGTGCCCCCGTAATAACAGCGACCTCCACAGTGCCCCCGTAATAACAGTGACCTCCACAGTGCCCCCGTAATAACAGTGACCTCCACAGTGCCCCCGTAATAACAGTGACCTCCACAGTATCCCCCCGTAATAACAGCGACCTCCACAGTGCCCCCGTAATAACAGCGACCTCCACAGTGCCCCCGTAATAACAGTGACCTCCACAGTATATCCGTAATAACAGTGACCTCCACAGTGCCCCCGTAATAACAGCGACCTCCACAGTGCCCCCGTAATAACAGCGACCTCCACAGTGCCCCCGTAATAACAGCGACCTCCACAGTGCCCCCGTAATAACAGCGACCTCCACAGTACCCCCGTAATAACAGTGACCTCCACAGTGCCCCCGTAATAACAGTGACATCCACAGTGCCCCCGTAATAACAGCGACCTCCACAGTGCCCCCGTAATAACAGTGTCCTCCACAGTGCCCCCGTAATAACAGTGTCCTCCACAGTGCCCCCGTAATAACAGTGACCTCCACAGTGCCCCCGTAATAACAGCGACCTCCACAGTATCCCCGTAATAACAGTGTCCTCCACAGTGCCCCCGTAATAACAGCGACCTCCACAGTATCCTCGTAATAACAGTGACCTCCACAGTACCCCCGTAATAACAGCGACCTCCACAGTGCCCCCGTAATAACAGTGTCCTCCACAGTATATCCGTAATAACAGTGACCTCCACAGTGCCCCCGTAATAACAGTGACCTCCACAGTGCCCCCGTAATAACAGCGACCTCCACAGTGCCCCGTAATTACAGCGACCTCCACAGTGCCCCGTAATTACAGCGACCTCCACAGTGCCCCGTAATAACAGTGTCCTCCACAGTGCCTCCGTAATAACAGTGTCCTCCACAGTGCCCCGTAATAACAGTGTCCTCCACAGTGCCCCCGTAATAACAGCGACCTCCACAGTACCCCCGTAATAACAGTGACCTCCACAGTGCCCCTGTAATAACAGTGACCTCCACAGTACCCCCGTAATAACAGTGACCTCCACAGTGCCCCGTAATAACAGTGTCCTCCACAGTGCCCCCATAATAACAGTGACCTCCACAGTGCCCCCGTAATAACAGCGACCTCCACAGTGCCCCGTAATAACAGTGACCTCCACAGTGCCCCCGTAATAACAGCGACCTCCACAGTATCCCCGTAATAACAATGACCTCCACAGTATCCCCGTAATAATAGTGACTTCCACAGTACCCCCGTAATAACAGTCACCTCCACAGTGCCCCAGTAATAACAGTGTCCTCCACAGTGCCTCCGTAATAACAGCGACCTCCACAGTGCCCCCGTAATAACAGTGACCTCCACAGTATACCGTAATAACAGTGACCTCCACAGTGCCCCCGTAATAACAGTGACCTCCACAGTGCCCCCGTAATAACAGCGACCTCCACAGTGCCCCCGTAATAACAGCGACCTCCACAGTGCCCCCCGTAATAACAGTGACCTCCACAGTATCCCCCCGTAATAACAGTGACCTCCACAGTATCCCCATAATAACAGCGACCTCCACAGTGCCCCCGTAAAAACAGTGACCTCTACAGTGCCCCCGTAATAACAGTGACCTCCACAGTGCCCCCGTAATAACAGCGACCTCCACAGTGCCCCCGTAATAACAGTGACCTCTACAGTGCCCCCGTAATAACAGTGACCTCCACAGTGCCCCCGTAATAACAGTGACCTCCACAGTGCCCCCGTAATAACAGCGTCCTCCACAGTATCCCCGTAATAACAGCGACCTCCACAGTGCCCCCGTAATAACAGCGACCTCCACAGTGCCCCGGTAATAACAGTGTCCTCCACAGTATCCCCGTAATAACAGCGACCTCCACAGTGCCCCGGTAATAACAGCGACCTCCACAGTGCCCCCGTAATAACAGTGACCTCCACAGTATCCCCGTAATAACAGCGACCTCCACAGTGCCCCCGTAATAACAGCGACCTCCACAGTGCCCCCCGTAATAACAGCGACCTCCACAGTGCCCCCCGTAATAACAGTGACCTCCACAGTATCCCCCCGTAATAACAGTGACCTCCACAGTATCCCCATAATAACAGCGACCTCCACAGTATCCCCGTAATAACAGTGACCTCCACAGTGCCCCCGTAATAACAGTGACCTCTACAGTGCCCCCGTAATAACAGCGTCCTCCACAGTATCCCCGTAATAACAGCGACCTCCACAGTGCTCCCGTAATAACAGTGTCCTCCACAGTGCCCCGGTAATAACAGTGACCTCCACTGTACCCCCGTAATAACAGTGTCCTCCACAGTACCCCGTAATAACAGCGACCTCCACAGTACCCCCGTAATAACAGTGACCTCCACAGTGCCCCCGTAATAACAGCGACCTCCACAGTGCCCCCGTAATAACAGTGACCTCC
The DNA here is from genome assembly GCA_033119425.1 of Bufotes viridis. Classification (NCBI taxonomy): domain Eukaryota; kingdom Metazoa; phylum Chordata; class Amphibia; order Anura; family Bufonidae; genus Bufotes; species Bufotes viridis. The sequence continues at coordinate 3,299,992 of CM065590.1, read as the reverse complement.
ACAGTGCCCCCGTAATAACAGCAACCTCCACAGTGCCCCCGTAATAACAGTGTCCTCCACAGTACCCCCGTAATAACAGTGACCTCCACAGTGCCCCCGTAATAACAGTGTCCTCCACAGTGCCCCCGTAATAACAGCGACCTCCACAGTACCCCCCGTAATAACAGTAACCTCCACAGTACCCCCGTAATATCAGTGACCTCCACAGTGCCCCGTAATAACAGTGTCCTCCACAGTGCCCCGTAATAACAGTGACCTCCACAGTGCCCCCCGTAATAACAGTGACCTCCACAGTGCCCCCGTAATAACAGTGTCCTCCACAGTGCCCCCGTAATAACAGTGTCCTCCACAGTGCCCCCGTAATAACAGCGACCTCCACAGTGCCCCCGTAATAACAGCGACCTCCACAGTGCCCCCGTAATAACAGTGTCCTCCACAGTGCCCCCGTAATAACAGCGACCTCCACAGTGCCCCCCGTAATAACAGCGACCTCCACAGTGCCCCCGTAATAACAGCGACCTCCACAGTGCCCCCGTAATAACAGCGACCTCCACAGTACCCCCGTAATAACAGTGACCTCCACAGTATCCCCGCAATAACAGCGACCTCCACAGTGCCCCCGTAATAACAGTGTCCTCCACAGTACCCCCGTAATAACAGCGACCTCCACAGTACCCCCGTAATAACAGTGACCTCCACAGTGCCCCCGTAATAACAGTGTCCTCCACATTGCCCCCGTAATAACAGTGACCTCCACAGTACCCCCGTAATATCAGTGACCTCCACAGTGCCCCGTAATAACAGTGTCCTCCACAGTGCCCCGTAATAACAGTGACCTCCACAGTGCCCCCGTAATAACAGCGACCTCCACAGTGCCCCCGTAATAACAGCGACCTCCACAGTGCCCCCGTAATAACAGCGACCTCCACAGTGCCCCCGTAATAACAGCGACCTCCACAGTATCCCCGTAATAACAGTGACCTCCACAGTATCCCCGTAATAACAGCGACCTCCACAGTGCCCCCGTAATAACAGCGACCTCCACAGTGCCCCCGTAATAACAGCGACCTCCACAGTGCCCCCGTAATTACAGTGACCTCCACAGTGCCCCCCGTAATAACAGTGACCTCCACAGTGCCCCCGTAATAACAGTGTCCTCCACAGTGCCCCCGTAATAACAGTGTCCTCCACAGTGCCCCCGTAATAACAGCGACCTCCACAGTGCCCCCGTAATAACAGTGTCCTCCACAGTGCCCCCGTAATAACAGCGACCTCCACAGTGCCCCCGTAATAACAGCGACCTCCACAGTGCCCCCCGTAATAACAGCGACCTCCACAGTGCCCCCATAATAACAGCGACCTCCACAGTGCCCCCGTAATAACAGCGACCTCCACAGTGCCCCCGTAATAACAGTGACCTCCACAGTGCCCCCGTAATAACAGTGACCTCCACAGTGCCCCCGTAATAACAGCGACCTCCACAGTATCCCCGTAATAACAGGATCCTCCACAGTATCTCCGTAATAACAGTGACATCCACAGTGCCCCCGTAATAACAGTGTCCTCCACAGTATCCCCCCGTAATAACAGCGACCTCCACAGTGCCCCCGTAATAACAGCGACCTCCACAGTGCCCCCGTAATAACAGTGACCTCCACAGTGCCCCCATAATAACAGTGACCTCCACAGTGCCCTCGTAATAACAGTGACCTTCACAGTGCCCCCATAATAACAGCGACCTCCACAGTGCCCCGGTAATAACAGTGACCTCCACAGTGCCCCCGTAATAACAGTGTCCTCCACAGTGCCCCCGTAATAACAGTGTCCTCCACAGTACCCCCGTAATAACAGTGACCTCCACAGTATCCCCGTAATAACAGTGACCTCCACAGTATCCCCGTAATAACAGTGACCTCCACAGTACCCCCGTAATAACAGTCACCTCCACAGTATCCCCCTAATAACAGTGACCTCCACAGTATCCCCGTAATAACAGTGACCTCCACAGTATCCCCGTAATAACAGTGTCCTCCACAGTGCCCCCGTAATAACAGCGTCCTCCACAGTATCCCCCCGTAATAACAGCGACCTCCACAGTGCCCCCGTAATAACAGTGACCTCCACAGTACCCCCGTAATAACAGTGACCTCCACAGTGCCCCAGTAATAACAGTGTCCTCCACAGTACCCCCGTAATAACAGTGACCTCCACAGTGCCTCCGTAATAACAGCGACCTCCACAGTGCCCCCGTAATAACAGTGACCTCCACAGTATATCCGTAATAACAGTGACCTCCACAGTGCCCCCGTAATGACAGTGTCCTCCACAGTGCCCCCGTAATAACAGTGACCTCCACAGTGCCCCGGTAATAACAGTGACCTCCACAGTGCCCCCGTAATAACAGTGTCCTCCACAGTGCCCCCGTAATAACAGTGACCTCCACAGTGCCCCGGTAATAACAGTGTCCTCCACAGTGCCCCCGTAATAACAGTGACCTCCACAGTGCCCCCGTAATGACAGTGTCCTCCACAGTGCCCCCGTAATAACAGTGACCTCCACAGTGCCCCAGTAATAACAGTGTCCTCCACAGTGCCCCCGTAATAACAGTGACCTCCACAGTGCCTCCGTAATAACAGCGACCTCCACAGTGCCCCCGTAATAACAGTGACCTCCACAGTATACCGTAATAACAGTGACCTCCACAGTGCCCCCGTAATAACAGTGACCTCCACAGTGCCCCCGTAATAACAGCGACCTCCACAGTGCCCCCGTAATAACAGCGACCTCCACAGTGCCCCCGTAATAACAGCGACCTCCACAGTGCCCCCGTAATAACAGCGACCTCCACAGTGCCCCCCGTAATAACAGTGTCCTCCACAGTATATCCGTAATAACAGTGACCTCCACAGTGCCCCCGTAATAACAGTGTCCTCCACAGTGCCCCCGTAATAACAGCGACCTCCACAGTGCCCCCGTAATAACAGTGACCTCCACAGTACCCCCATAATAAAAGTGTCCTCCACAGTGCCCCCGTAATAACAGTGTCCTCCACAGTATCCCCGCAATAACAGCGACCTCCACAGTGCCCCCATAATAACAGTGACCTCCACAGTGCCCCCGTAATAACAGTGTCCTCCACAGTATCCCCGTAATAACAGTGACCTCCACAGTGCCCCCGTAATAACAGTGTCCTCCACAGTATCCCCGTAATAACAGTGACCTCCACAGTATCCCCGTAATAACAGCGACCTCCACAGTATCCCCGCAATAACAGCGACCTCCACAGTGCCCCCATAATAACAGTGACCTCCACAGTGCCCCCGTAATAACAGTGTCCTCCACAGTATCCCCGTAATAACAGTGACCTCCACAGTGCCCCCATAATAACATTGACCTCCACAGTGCTCCCGTAATAACAGTGTCCTCCACAGTGCCCCGGTAATAACAGCGACCTCCACAGTACCCCCGTAATAACAGCGACCTCCACAGTGCCCCCGTAATAACAGTGTCCTCCTCAGTATCCCCGTAATAACAGTGTCCTCCACAGTGCCCCCGTAATAACAGCGACCTCCACAGTGCCCCCGTATTAACAACGACCTCCACAGTATCCCCGTAATAACAGTGACCTCCACAGTGCCCCCGTAATAACAGTGACCTCCACAGTGCCCCCGTAATAACAGTGACCTCCACAGTGCTCCCGTAATAACAGCGACCTCCACAGTGCCCCGGTAATAACAGTGACCTCCACAGTGCCCCCGTAATAACAGTGTCCTCCACAGTACCCCCGTAATTACAGTGACCTCCACAGTATCCCCGTAATAACAGTGACCTCCACAGTATCCCCGTAATAACAGTGACCTCCACAGTACCCCCGTAATAACAGTCACCTCCACAGTGCCCCAGTAATAACAGTGTCCTCCACAGTACCCCCGTAATAACAGTGACCTCCACAGTGCCTCCGTAATAACAGCGACCTCCACAGTGCCCCCGTAATAACAGTGACCTCCACAGTGCCCCCGTAATAACAGTGTCCTCCACAGTGCCCCCGTAATAACAGCGACCTCCACAGTGCTCCCGTAATAACAGTGTCCTCCACAGTATCCCCGTAATAACAGTGTCCTCCACAGTGCCCCCGTAATAACAGCGACCTCCACAGTGCTCCCGTAATAACAGTGTCCTCCACAGTATCCCCGTAATAACAGCGACCTCCACAGTGCCCCCGTAATAACAGTGAACTCCACAGTGCCCCCGTAATAACAGTGTCCTCCACAGTGCCCCCGTAATAACAGCGACCTCCACAGTGCCCCCGTTATAACAGCGACCTCCACAGTGCCCCCGTAATAACAGCGACCTCCACAGTGCCCCCGTAATAACAGTGACCTCCACAGTGCCCCCGTAATAACAGCGACCTCCACAGTACCCCCGTAATAACAGTGACCTCCACAGTGCCCCCGTAATAACAGTGACATCCACAGTGCCCCCGTAATAACAGCGACCTCCACAGTGCCCCCGTAATAACAGTGACCTCCACAGTGCCCCCGTAATAACAGTGACCTCCACAGTGCCCCCGTAATAACAGTGTCCTCCACAGTACCCCGTAATAACAGCGACCTCCACAGTACCCCGTAATAACAGCGACCTCCACAGTACCCCCGTAATAGCAGTGACCTCCACAGTATCCCCGTAATAACAGCGACCTCCACAGTGCCCCCGTAATAACAGCGACCTCCACAGTGCCCCCCGTAATAACAGCGACCTCCACAGTGCCCCCGTAATAACAGCGACCTCCACAGTATCCCCGTAATAACAGTGACCTCCACAGTGCCCCCGTAATAACAGTGTCCTCCACAGTCTCCCCGTAATAACAGCGACCTCCACAGTGCCCCCGTAATAACAGCGACCTCCACAGTATCCCCCTAATAACAGTGACCTCCACAGTGCCCCCGTAATAACAGTGTCCTCCACAGTGCCCCCGTAATAACAGCGACCTCCACAGTGCCCCGTAATAACAGTGACCTCCACAGTGCCCCGTAATAACAGCAACCTCCACAGTGCCCCCGTAATAACAGCGACCTCCACAGTGCCCCCGTAATGACAGTGTCCTCCACAGTGCCCTCGTAATAACAGTGACCTCCACAGTATCCCCGTAATAACAGTCACCTCCACAGTATCCCCCGTAATAACAGCGACCTCCACAGTGCCCCCGTAATAACAGCGACCTCCACAGTATCCCCGTAATAACAGTGACCTCCACAGTATCCCCGTAATAACAGTGTCCTCCACAGTATCCCCGTAATAACAGTGACCTCCACAGTGCCCCGTAATAACAGTGACCTCCACAGTGCCCCCGTAATAACAGTGACCTCCACAGTATCTCTGTAATAACAGCGACCTCCACAGTGCCCCGTAATAACAGTGTCCTCCACAGTGCCCCCGTAATAACAGTGACCTCCACAGTGCCCCCGTAATAACAGCGACCTCCACAGTGCCCCCGTAATAACAGTCACCTCCACAGTGCCCCTGTAATAACAGTGACCTCCACAGTGCCCCTGTAATAACAGTGTCCTCCACAGTACCCCGTAATAACAGTGACCTCCACAGTGTCCCCGTAATAACAGTGACCTCCACAGTGCCCCGTAATAACAGTGACCTCCACAGTATCCCCGTAATAACAGTGACCTCCACAGTGCCCCCGTAATAACAGTGACATCCACAGTGCCCCCGTAATAACAGTGACCTCCACAGTACCCCCATAATAACAGTGTCCTCCACAGTGCCCCCGTAATAACAGCGACCTCCACAGTATCTCCGTAATAAGTGTCCTCCACAGTGCCCCCTTAATAACAGCGACCTCCACAGTGCCCCCGTAATAACAGCGACCTCCACAGTGCCCCCGTAATAACAGCGACCTCCACAGTATCCCCGTAATAACAGCGACCTCCACAGTGCCCCCGTAATAACAGTGTCCTCCACAGTGCCCCCCGTAATAACAGTGACCTCCACAGTATCCCCCCTAATAACAGCGACCTCCACAGTACCCCCATAATAACAGTAACCTCCACAGTACCCCCGTAATAACAGTGACCTCCACAGTGCCCCGTAATAACAGTGTCCTCCACAGTGCCCCCCGTAATAACAGTGACCTCCACAGTATCCCCCGTAATAACAGCGACCTCCACAGTTCCCCCATAATAACAGCAACCTCCACAGTACCCCCGTAATAACAGTGACCTCCACAGTGCCCCCGTAAGAATAGTCCAGGCCACCTGAGAAGAGTCATGGCCTCCTGAGAAGAGTCCGGGCCTCCTGAGAAGAGTCCGGGCCTCCTGAGAAGAGTCCGGGCCTCCTGAGAAGAGTCCGGGCCTCCTGAGAAGAGTCCGGGCCTCCTGAGAAGAGTCCGGGCCTCCTGAGAAGAGTCCGGGCCTCCTGAGAAGAGTCCGGGCCTCCTGAGAAGAGTCCGGGCCTCCTGAGAAGAGTCCCGGCCTCCTGAGAAGAGTCCCGGCCTCCTGAGAAGAGTCCCGGCCTCCTGAGAAGAGTCCCGGCCTCCTGAGAAGAGTCCCGGCCACTTGAGAAGAGTCCCGGCCACTTGAGAAGAGTCCCGGCCACTTGAGAAGAGTCCCGGCCACTTGAGAAGAGTCCCGGCCACTTGAGAAGAGTCCCGGCCACTTGAGAAGAGTCCCGGCCACTTGAGAAGAGTCCCGGCCACTTGAGAAGAGTCCCGGCCACTTGAGAAGAGTCCCGGCCACTTAAGAAGAGTCCCGGCCTCCTGAGAAAAGTCAAGGCAACTTGAGAAGAGTCCAGGCCTCCTGAGAAGAGTCCCGGCAACCTGAGAAGAGTCCAGGCCTCCTGAGAAGAGCCCCCGTCCTCCTGAGAAGAGCCCCCGGCCACCTGAGTAGAGCCCCGGCCACCTGAGAAGAGTCCCGGCCTCCTGAGAAGAGTCCCGGCCCCCTGAGAAGAGCCCCCGGCCACCTAAGTAGAGCCCCCGGCCACCTGAGAAGAGTCCCGGCCCCTGAGAAGAGCCCCGGCCACCTGAGTAGAGCCCCCGGCCTCCTGAGAAGAGCCCCCGGCCTCCTGAGAAGAGCCCCCGGCCTCCTGAGAAGAGCCCCCGGCCTCCTGAGAAGAGCCCCCGGCCTCCTGAGAAGAGCCCCCGGCCTCCTGAGAAGAGTCCCGGCCTCCTGAGAAGAGTTCCGGCCTATTGAGAAGAGTCCCGGCCTCCTGAGAAGAGCCCCCGGCCTCCTGAGAAGAGTCCCGGCCTCCTGAGAAGAGTCCCGGCCTCCTGAGAAGAGTCCCGGCCTCCTGAGAAGAGTCCCGGCCACTTGAGAAGAGTCCCGGCCACTTGAGAAGAGTCCCGGCCACTTGAGAAGAGTCCGGCCACTTGAGAAGAGTCCCGGCCACTTGAGAAGAGTCCCGGCCACTTGAGAAGAGTCCCGGCCACTTGAGAAGAGTCCCGGCCACTTGAGAAGAGTCCCGGCCACTTGAGAAGAGTCCCGGCCACTTGAGAAGAGTCCCGGCCACTTGAGAAGAGTCCCGGCCACTTGAGAAGAGTCCCGGCCACTTAAGAAGAGTCCCGGCCTCCTGAGAAAAGTCAAGGCAACTTGAGAAGAGTCCAGGCCTCCTGAGAAGAGTCCCGGCAACCTGAGAAGAGTCCAGGCCTCCTGAGAAGAGCCCCCGTCCTCCTGAGAAGAGCCCCCGGCCACCTGAGTAGAGCCCCCGGCCACCTGAGAAGAGTCCCGGCCTCCTGAGAAGAGTCCCGGCCCCCTGAGAAGAGCCCCCGGCCACCTAAGTAGAGCCCCCGGCCACCTGAGAAGAGTCCCGGCCCCCTGAGAAGAGCCCCCGGCCACCTGAGTAGAGCCCCCGGCCTCCTGAGAAGAGCCCCCGGCCTCCTGAGAAGAGCCCCCGGCCTCCTGAGAAGAGCCCCCGGCCTCCTGAGAAGAGCCCCCGGCCTCCTGAGAAGAGCCCCCGGCCTCCTGAGAAGAGCCCCCGGCCTCCTGAGAAGAGTCCCGGCCTCCTGAGAAGAGTTCCGGCCTATTGAGAAGAGTCCCGGCCTCCTGAGAAGAGCCCCCGGCCTCCTGAGAAGAGTCCCGGCCTCCTGAGAAGAGTCCCGGCCTCCTGAGAAGAGTCCCGGCCTCCTGAGAAGAGTCCCCCCCCCCTCCCCCCTCACACACATTTTTTGGGGGCGCAAGTGCTTTTTTTTTTCTTTTTGTGTGTGCGCTGACTGTGGCCGGCACTCTTAGCGTCTGGCCACTGTTAGCGCATATCCCACACACCACTTATCAGCAAATTTGAACGTTTGTTTTTTTTCACATTTTTGGGACTTTCATTTTCTTTTTGTTTTTCTGTAAGGTTTAGGGTATAAGTGTACGTGAACAACTGTCCCCACACACATGCACACTGAATAAAGGTTTCCACGCACGCACACACTCCCCAATGGCCCGCCAGACGTTCTCGGCCGAGGAGGCATACGCCCAGCTTGCCTCCGACTCGGAGAGCCCCATGTTCCCTTTGTCATCCGCGTCCTCATCATCTAGCGATGATGATGAGCCCACAAGGCGGCGGAGACAGGAGCCCCCCATGCCAGCGACCCTGTGGCCCACCCTAGTACGAGCAGCTCTGGGGCTCGTACTAGTTTTCCGGCCCCCCAGATAAGTTCACCGGAGCCCCCTACCGGTGAACTTGCCTTTTGTACCCCAGAGGATTTTCAGCCCGCGATTCCTGATTTTGTTGGTGAACCAGGAATCCAGATTCCCAGGGGGCTTCACTGAATACGACTATTTCAGTCTTTTTTCCAGTCACCCCCTTGTGAATCTGATGGTGGAGCAGACGGACCTGTACGCCCAACAGTTCGTTGCTCAGCACCTGGGCCCCATTTTGGCTAGGCCCGGTGGCTGGACCCCGGTCAGTGCAGCCGAGATCAGGACGTTTTGGGGCCTCGTGCTGCACATGGGCCAGGCTGTACTGGAGTGGGGACGTCCTCTACCAGACCCCACTCTACAGTACGGCCATGACATGTCGTCGCCCCCCCCCCGAGGTGATTCTGCCTATAACCGTCTGTATAAGATATGGCCGGTCATCGATCACTTTGGGGCCACATTTGCGCAGGCCTATGTACCGGGAAGGGAGGTCGTGGCTGATGAGTCTCTTGTTGCTTTTTAAGGGGAGACTCATTTTCCGCCAGTATGTTCCCTCTAAGCGGGCGAGGTATGGCGTGAAGCTGTACACACTTTGTGAGAGTGCCTCAGGGTACACTTACAAATTACGTATCTACGAGGGGCGAGATTCTCGTAATCAACCCCCTGAATGTCCCCCCCCTCTGGGTGTTAGAGGGACCTTATGCCCCCACTGCTAGATAAGGGTTACCACCTGTACGTGGATAACTTTTATACTAGTATCCCCTTGTTCCAGTCCCTCGCCGCCAGATCCACGTCCACTTGTGGGACCGTGCGGAAAAATCTGCGCTGCCCCCCTGCCCACCCCCTCCAGGTAGAAATGAAGGGAAATCCAGCACTCCAGCTTATTCAGAAAAAGCCTTGTAGTCCTTTATTGCAGTGAAAATAATCAGCATACAGCAGAAAAAACACACCCTAGTTGCGGTCTACGCGTTTCGAGCGTTACCGCTCTCTTCATTTATACCCCCTCCAGGTACCTATCCCCGGGGTGAGACCCGTGCCCTTACCAGTGACAACCTGCTGCTGGTCAGATATAAGGACAAGAGGGATGTCCTCGTACTGACCACAATCCACGGTAACGGCACCACCCCAGTCTCTGTGCGAGGTACCACGGCAACCGTCCTCAAGCCCGATTGTATCGTCTATGGGTAAATGGGAGGAGTTGATCTCTCTGATCAAGTCCTCAAACCATATAACGCCATGCGGAAAACCCGGGCATGGTACAAAAAGGTTGCGGTCTACATGGTGCAGGTTGCCTTGTACAACGCTTTTGCGCTGTCCCGAAGCGCTGGCAGCACAGAGACGTTCCTGCAGTTCTATGGGGCCGTCCTCAAGGCCCTGATCTCTTCTGACCGGGAAAGAGCAGGTCGGAGTACCTCGGGAACTGGAGGCGCCCGGGTCGTCCCTGGCCAACACTTTCCAGATGTGATCCCCCATACTGGAAAGAAGGGACGAACCCCCCAAAAAAGTTCAGAGTGTGTCACAAGAGGGGGATACGGAAGGACACACCCCTCAGTGTGACACGTGCCCCGATCATCCGGGCCTCTGCGCTATCGGTTGCTTCAGGGAGTACCAGACCTCCATGGAGTGCTACATTTATTATCCATATTTGTATAAGTATACATATTATGTATCTCCGCGTCCGTAAGTACCTGAACTATAAAAATACCACGTGAACTAACCCCTCAGGTAGACACCGCAAAAAAAGCCATCTTTTTGTCACTTAATATCACAAAAAGTGTAATAGCAAGCGATCAAAAAGTCATATGCACCCCAAATAGTGCCAATAAAACTGTCCTCTCATCCCACAAAAAATGAGCCCCTACCTAAGACAATCGGCTAAAAACTGTTTAAAAAAGGATATTATAGTGTAAAACCTAAAAAAAATTTAAAAAGTAGACATATTAGGTATTGCCGCGTCCGTAATAATCTGATCTATTAAAATAATACATGACCTAACCCCTCAGATGAACAATCAAAAAAATAAAATAAAAACGGTGCCGAAACAGCAATTTTTGAGCAAATTTTCCATTTTAATCCATTTTTCCAGTAACAAAGCAAGGGTTAACAGCCAAACAAAACTCTATATTTATTGCCCTGATTCTGTAGTTTGTAGAAACACCCCATATGTGATTGTAAAGTGCTGTACGGGCACACGGCAGGGCGCAGAAGGAAGGGAACGCCTTAGGCCTCTTTCAGACGGGCGTTGCGGGTGCACTCCGTCAAACAGTGCGGGTGCGTTGCGGGAATTGCCGCGATTTTTCCCTGCGAGTGCAAAGCGCTGTCATGCGTTTTGCACGCGCGGGAGAAAAATCGGCACTTTTGGTACCCAGACCCGAACCTGCACTTCTTCACAGAAGTGCATGTTTGGGTCAGAAATTGTCCCGCTGGTATTATTTCACATTATAACATAGTTATAATGTAAAATAATACCCTTGGCCATCTCCCTAATGTTTAAACCGGTGCAGAATGGGTTAAAAATAATAAACTAATCTTAACTTACCTGGTCCATTTGATCGCGAAGCCCGGCCTCCTCTCCGTTAGCTTGAAAGATGAAAAGGACCTGTAATGATGTCACAGCATCACATGGCCCAATCACCTGCTCCATCACTATGGTGATGGAGCATGTGATTGGTCCATGTGACCACGTGACATCATCCAAGGTCCTTAAGCACTAGCCACAGCCTGAGGATAGTGATTAGGACCTTGGATGATGTCACATGGTCACATGGACCAATCACATGCTCCATCACCATAGTGATGGAGCAGGTGATGAGCCATGTGATGTGACGTCATCACAGGTCCTTTAGATCATCGATGCTGCAGGGAAGAGAGGACAGATCGCGACTACGCGATCAAGTGGCTAAGGTAAGTTAACTTTATTATTTTTAACCCCTTCCTCTTCATTTTACACAGCATTCTTTATTAAGAATGCTATTATTTCCCCTTATAACCATGTTATAAGGGGAAATAATAGAGATTGGGTCCCGTTGCTAAGCAACAATGCGGGAAAATCGCAACGCATCCGCACTTGCTTGCGATTTTCCCGCAGCCCCATTCACTTCTATGGGGCCTGCGTTGCGTGAAAAACGCAGAATATAGAACATGCTGCGATTTTCACGCAACGCAGAAGTGATGCGTGAAAATCACCGCTCATGTGCACAGCCCCATAGAAATGAATAGGTCCGGATTCAGTGCGGGTGCAATGCGTCCTCCTCACGCATTGCACCCGCGCGGAAAACTCGCCCGTGTGAAAGGGGCCTTATGGTTTCTGGAAGGCAGATTTTACTGGACTGGTTTTTGACACCATGACAGAGCTGCCATTATGCACCTGACCTCTGGGTGAACTTAGGTGGTGGAGGGTGAGAGCGGGAAGAGACAAGGTTCGCCCAGTGACATAGGTGTGATTGGTTTAGGGTCTGACCTATGGGATTGCCAGGTTTACCTGGACCCTGGCGACAACATATGATTGGCTGATAGAGTAGGGGTTGTGGGAATAAATTGCGGGGTCTGAGGGGGTTCTGCGCCTTAGAACTGTCAGCTGGGTAAGAACAAGAGGTTGGCCTGCGCCCGCCCATTTGTGGAGTTTAACCCCTTAAGGACACAGCCCTATTTCACCTTAAGGACTCGGCCATTTCTTCAAAATCTGACCAGTGTCACTTTATGTGGTGATAACTTTAAAACGCTTTTTCTTATCCCGGCCGTTCTGAGATAGTTTTTTCGTCACATATTGTACTTCATGACACTGGTAAAATGAAGTCGAAAAATTTCATTTTTTTTTATAAAAAAATACCAAATTTACCAAAAAATTTGAAAAATTTGCAATTTTCCAAGTTTCAATTTCTCTACTTCTTTAATACATAGTAATACTGCCCAAAAAAGTTATTGATTTACATCCCCATATGTCTACGTCATGTATCGATCATTTTGGGAATTACATTTTATTTTTTGGGGACGTTACAAGGCTTAGAAGTTTAGAAGCAAATCTTGAAATTTTTCAGAAATTTTCAAAAACCCACTTTTTAGGGACCAGTTCAGGTCTGAAGTCACTTTGTGAGGCTTACATAATAGAAACCACCCAAAAATTACCCCATTCCAGAAACTACGCCCCTCAAGGTATTCAAATCTGATTTTACAAACGTCATTAACCCTTTAGGTTTTCCACAAGAATTAATGGCAAATGGAGATAAAATTTCAGAATTTCAATTTTTTGTAAAATTTTCCATTTTAATAAATTTTTTCCAGTAATAAAGTAAGGGTTAACAGCCAAACAAAACTCAATATTTATTCCCCCGATTCTGCAGTTTGCACAAACACCCCATATGTGGCCGTAAAAATGGAGATGAAATTTCAGAATTTCTATTTTTTGTTACCTTGTCTCAAAAAAAGTGTAATATAGAGCAACCAAAAATCATGTTTACCCTAGAATAGTACCAACAAAACTGACACCTTATCCCGTAGTTTCCAGAATGGGGTCACTTTTTTGGAGTTTTACTCTAGGGGTGCATCGGGGGGGCTTCAAATGTGACATGGGGTCTGAAAACCAGTCCAGCAAAATCTGCCTTCCAAAAACCATATGGCGTTCCCTTCCTTCTGCGCCCTGCCGTGTGCCCGTACAGCGGTTTACCACCACATGTGGGGGGTTTCTGTGAACTACAGAATCAGGGCAATAAATATTGAGTTTTGTTTGGCTGTTAACCCTTGCTTTGTTCCTGGAAAAATGGATTAAAATGGAAAATTTGCAAAAAAATAGCTGTTTTGGGACCGTTTTTATTTTTTGTTATTTACATTGTTGAAGTGACAGGTTAGATTGTGTGCTATTTCTATAGAGCAGGTTGTTACGGACGCGACAATACAAATATGGCTACTTTTTGGGGTGTTTTGTTTCAGTTTTATATAACAAAGCATTTTTGAAAAAAATTATTTTTTAGTGTCTCCACATTCTGAAAGCCATAGTTTTTTTTTTTTTTTTTTGGGCGACTGTCTTATGTAGGTGCTCATTTTTTGCGGGATGAGATGGCGGTTTGATTGGCACTATCTTGGGGTGCATATGTCATTTTGGTCGCTTTGTATTAAACGTTTTGTGATGTAAGGTGACAAAAATGGCTTTTGACACCGTATTTTTTTTTATTTTTTTTGCTGTGTTCAGCTAAGGGGTTAGGTCATGTGTTATTTTTATAGATCAGGTTGTGACGGACGCGGCGATACGTAATATGTATACTTTTTATTTATTTATATAAGTTGTACACAATATCATTTTTTAAAACAAAAAAAAAAATCATGTTTTAGTGTCTCCATAGTTTGAGAGCCATATTTATTTATTTTTTTGGACGATTGTCCTATGTAGGGGCTCATTTTTTGCGGGATGAGATGGCGGTTCGAATGGTACTATCTTGGGGTGCATATGAATTTTTGATCGCTTACTATTACACTTTTTGTGATGTAAGGTGACAAAAAAATGGCTTTTTTGACAACGTTTTTATTTTTTATGTTTACGGCGTTCATCTGAGGGGTTAGGTCATGTTATATTTTTATAGAGCAGGTCCTTACGGACGCGGAGATACATAATATGTATACTTTTTTTTATTTATTTTGGTTTTACACAATAATATCCTTTTTGAATAAAAAAAAACATGTTTTAGTGTCTCCATAGTCTGAGAGCCATATATTTTTCAGTTTTTAGGCAATTGTCTCAGGTTGGGTATCATTTTTGCGGGATGAGGTGGCGGTTAGATTGGCACTATTTGGGGGGTCATATGACTTTTTGATCGCTTGCTATTACATTTTTTGTGATGTAAGGTGACAAAACAATGGCTTTTTGACAGTTTTTATTTTTAATTTTTTACAGTGTTTACTTGAGGGGTTAGGTCATGTGATATTTTTATAGAGCAGATTCTTACGGACGTGGAGATACCCAATATGTCTACTTTTTAGGGTTTTTTTTACATTTAACACTAAAAAGCATTTTCGAAACAAAAAAAATCATGTTTTAGTCTGAGTGGCATAGTTTTTTTATTTTTTGGCCAATTGTTTTAGGTAGGGGCTCGTTTTTTGTGGGATGAGATGGCGGTTTGATTGGTACTATTTTGGGAGGCATACACCTTTTTGATTTTTTTAGTGATGTAAGGTGCCAAAAAATGGCTTATTTACACCATTTTTTTTTTTTTTTATGGCGTTCACCTGAGGAGTTCAGTCATGTGATATTTTTATAGAGAAGGTTTTTACGGATGCGGCGATACCTAATATGTGTAGTGTATTTTATTTTTTTAATTTATATTCAGTGATATGTGAAGATCGCGGGGATCAGACATAGTGCGGTTTGCAGCGATCGCCGATTCGGGGGGAGGGGGGGCGGGGGGGTATTGGGTGACAGGACCCCCCTGGGGATTGTAACTAGGTACCTGCTGAATTATGAACCACTCATGACTTACTGGTACATCATGTGTCCTAAAGGGGTTAAGGTTTATTTGGCTTAAGTTTTATATATTTAAAAAAAAAAAGAGAAAAAGGAAATATAAATAATAAAGCATAGTGAGAAAAATTTTATTTAAAAAAATAAAAATTACTGTCAGTTTATGATTGTTATCAGTCAGGGCGCTGTGGGGTCCCTTGAGGGATGGAATTGTTTGAGTCTGACTCTATGACTGGACTCTTGGGGGTCATTTTATAAGGTATTTTCAGGTTAGATTTACGTGGCCGTGGCCTTCCTCCACTCTTTGGGTCGTAGAATTGGGTTAAGTTGCTGTATGTGCGTGGCATGTTCTGCCGTGTCCCATCTGAAGCCCCCCCGGTGCTCCCCTAGAGGAGAAACTCCATAAAAGTGACCCCATCTAATAAACTGCACCCCTCAAGGTATTCAAAACGAATTTACCAAACGTCGTTAACCCTTTAGGTGTTCCACAAGATTTTATGACAAATGGAGATGAAATTTCAGAATTTCTATTTTTTGTTACCTTGTCTCAAAAAAAGTGTAATATAGAGCAACCAAAAATCATATTTACCCTAAAATAGTACCAACAAAACTGGCACCGTATCCCCTAGTTTCCAGAATGGGGTCACTTTTTCGGAGTTTCTCCTCTAGGGGCATCGGGGGGGCTTCACATAGGACATGGGGTCTGAAAACCAGTCCAGCACAATCCGCCCTCCAGAAACCACATGGCGCTCCCTTCCTTCTGCGCCCTGCCCTGTGCCCGTACAGCGGTTTACCGCCACATGTGGGGGGTTTCTATAAACTACAGAATCGGGGCAATAAATATAGAGTTTTGTTTGGCTGTTAACCCTCGCTTTGTTACTGGAAATGGATTATAATGGAAAATTTGTCCAAAAATTTAAATTCTGAAATCTCATCTCCATTTGCGAATAACTCTTGTGGAACACCTAAAGGGTTAACGACGTTTGTACAATCAGTTTTGGATACCTTGAGGGGTGCAGTCTCTAGAATGGGGTCATTTTTGGGGGGTTTCTATTATGTGCGCCTCACAAAGCGACTTCAGACCCGAACTGGTCCTAAAAAGTGGGTTTTGGAAAATCTCCAGATTTGCTTCTAAACTTCTGAGGTCCCCAAATAATAACATGGAATATTCCGGAAATGCTCCGACCGGGAGGAGGCATCACCGTGTACAGCTGGGGGGACACGAAAACGTGGAAATTGCAAATGTTTCCAAATTTTTGGTAAATTTGGTATTTTTTTAATGAATAAAAATGACCTTTTTTGACTCCATTTTACCAGTGAAATGAAGTACAATATGTGACAGAACGGCCTGGATATCACCACATAAAGTGACACCGATCAGATTGCCACAAATGAGCCCGATCCTTAATGTGTCAGCATCGTACTCATCTCTAGAAGGAAGCATCCCCCAGGGTCCACTGCAGCCACGTGAGGTGACCTTCTGTTGTGCTGCCTTGTCCTCATGTGTGACCACTCCCAGAGTCCACTGCAGCCACGTGGGGTGACCCAGCTGTTGTGCTGCCTTGTCCTCATGTGTGACTACCCCCAGGGTCCACTGCAGCCACGTGGTGTGACCTAGCTGTTGTGCTCCTTGACCTCATGTGTGACCACCCCCAGAGTCCACTGCAGCCACGTGGGGTGACCCAGCTGTTGTGCTCCTTGTCCTGATCTGTTACCACCTCAAGAGTCCACTGCAGCCACGTGGGGTGACCCAGCTGCTGTGCTCCTTGACCTCATGTGTGACCACCCCCAGAGTCCACTGCAGCCACGTGGGGTGACCCAGCTGCTGTGCTCCTTGACCTCATGTGTGACCACCCCCAGAGTCCACTGCAGCCACGTGGGGTGACCCAGCTGTTGTGCTCCTTGTCCTGATCTGTTACCACCTCAAGAGTCCACTGCAGCCACGTGGGGTGACCCAGCTGTTGTGCTCCTTGACCTCATGTGTGACCACCCCCAGAGTCCACTGCAGCCACGTGGGGTGACCCAGCTGCTGTGCTCCTTGACCTCATGTGTGACCACCCACAGAGTCCACTGCAGCCACGTGGGGTGACCCAGCTGTTGTGCTCCTTGACCTCATGTGTGACCACCCCCAGAGTCCACTGCAGCCACGTGGTGTGACCCAGCTGTTGTGCTCCTTGACCTCATGTGTGACCACCCCCAGAGTCCACTGCAGCCACGTGGGGTGACCCAGCTGTTGGGCTCCTTGACCTCATGTGTGACCACCCCCAGGGTCCACTGCAGCCACGTGGGGTGACTCATCTGTTGTGCTGCCTTGACCTCGTGTGACCACCCCCAGGTTCCACTGTAGCCACGTGTGGTGACCCAGCTGCTGTTCTGCCTTGTCCTCATGTCTGACCACCCCTAGCATCCTCTGCAGCCACGTGGGGTGATCTAGATGTTGTGCTGCCTTGTCCTCATGTTACTACCCCCACCTTTATATGGCTCGACTACTCCTGGTGTGCAGGCACCTAGTGGGGGCAATCACCTGTATATATCCTGAGTGGCCACGTTATTAGAGCCCCTCTAAGTGATTAATATAGTCCATGTGGCCTGGATATTGGATGGGGGTCCTGAATGGCCCATTCTGCTTTGTCTCAGAGATGCTTTATAGCATTGATGGCTAACCTCCAGCTGTGATGAAACTACAACTCCCAGCATGCTCCATTTATTCCTTTTGAGTTCCGAGAACAGCCAAGCAAGTGTCCATGTTGGGAGCTGTAGTTTTACCACAGCCTGAGGTCCGCCATCACTGCTCGATAAGATCTGGGGACAGTCTATGAAGAGACGACCCCTTGTGTCATGAGGCCCACACAAGTCGTTCCGCAACCCCAGCATCCTTCCACAGGGTGTGACCAGAAAGCCGTGTCACTTCTGTGCTCTGTGGCCACGGGTCTAATCCCCACACCGGGGTCCTGAAGTGGTGAAGGGCCCGAGGCCTTCTAGTGCATGTAGTGCGGATCTGCACAGAGGCGGCAGGCTGACATACTGAACCAGAAAAAGTGAAAACCATGAACATGGCGGCCACTGTGGACAACGACTCCCTACCACGGGAGATGCCACGTGGTCACAGAGCTTTGAGTGCATGAAAGGGATGAAAATCCATTTGCGCAGACCACTGGGGCTCCTCCACTATCTCGATAAGGGCTCATGCACAAGACCGTATGTATTTTGTGGTCCACAAAAAACAGATCCGTAAAAAATATGGACGTCCGTGTGCACTCCGTATTTAGCCTAACGGAACAGCTGGCCTCTGATACCCGAAAACAAAATATGTTCGTGTGCATGAGCCCCAAGTCAAACATATGGCAAGAGTAGGGTTAAAGAGTGAGCCATCACATGATCCGGCGTACGTCATACCACGTGTCAGATCCGTGTTACTAGGCCGCGTCTCCATGTGCTGGGTACAGGGCGGTCCTCTGCCAATCTGTGTGCCCCCCATAAGATGGCCGCACAGGGCTGAGAACATCAGGAAGTAGAGACCCGGCCAGGTGCCAATACGCTTCACCTGACAAGATGGCCGCCGACACGGAAGGCTACCCATACAAGTGTGCCTCCTGTACAGCACCCGGGGCCCCATGGAGGGACATTCATTTTGTAACCTGAAAGAGGCAGTGCCACGGTAGCAGACAACGCATGGATAAGGCCAGGTTCAATTCACTGCAGGAAGGCTTCTTCTCTCCGGCCCGCTTTCCATTCACTGC
This sequence comes from Bufotes viridis, assembly GCA_033119425.1. Taxonomy (NCBI): domain Eukaryota; kingdom Metazoa; phylum Chordata; class Amphibia; order Anura; family Bufonidae; genus Bufotes; species Bufotes viridis. The sequence goes on along the minus strand of CM065590.1, from coordinate 3,281,174 downwards.
AGGAAGGCTTCTTCTGGGTACTCCGACCCGCTTTCCATTCACTGCAGGAAGGCTTCTTCTGGGTACTCCGACCCGCTTTCCATTCACTGCAGGAAGGCTTCTTCTGGGTACTCCGACCCGCTTTCCATTCACTGCAGGAAGGCTTCTTCTCTCCGGCCCGCTTTCCATTCACTGCAGGAAGGCTTCTTCTCTCCGGCCCGCTTTCCATTCACTGCAGGAAGGCTTCTTCTCTCCGCCCCGCTTTCCATTCACTGCAGGAAGGCTTCTTCTCTCCGGCCCGCTTTCCATTCACTGCAGGAAGGCTTCTTCTCTCCGCCCCGCTTTCCATTCCCTGCAGGAAGGCTTCTTCTCTCCGCCCCGCTTTCCATTCACTGCAGGAAGGCTTCTTCTCTCCGCCCCGCTTTCCATTCACTGCAGGAAGGCTTCTTCTCTCCGCCCGCTTTCCATTCACTGCAGGAAGGCTTCTTCTCTCCGCCCGCTTTCCATTCACTGCAGGAAGGCTTCTTCTCTCCGCCCCGCTTTCCATTCACTGCAGGAAGGCTTCTTCTCTCCGCCCCGCTTTCCATTCACTGCAGGAAGGCTTCTTCTCTCCGCCCCGCTTTCCATTCACTGCAGGAAGGCTCCTCTCCGACCCGCTTTCCATTCACTGCAGGAAGGCTTCTTCTCTCCGACCCGCTTTCCATTCACTGCAGGAAGGCTCCTCTCCGACCCGCTTTCCATTCACTGCAGGAAGGCTCCTCTCCGACCCGCTTTCCATTCACTGCAGGAAGGCTCCTCTCCGACCCGCTTTCCATTCACTGCAGGAAGGCTTCTTCTCTCCGACCCGCTTTCCATTCACTGCAGGAAGGCTTCTTCTCTCCGACCCGCTTTCCATTCACTGCAGGACGGCTTCTTCTCTCCGGCCCGCTTTCCATTCACTGCAGGAAGGCCTCTTCTCTCCGGCCCGCTTTCCATTCACTGCAGGAAGGCTTCTTCTCTCCGGCCCGCTTTCCATCTCTTGGGCAGACTGAGATAAAGCGATCCTCTGGGCTCCATACCCACAGGCCAGTGAATAGCTGACCGCGCAGTGTGAACGCAGCCCGAGAGCAGCACATCCTTCACCCCCAGACACAAGAACGCCCCCAGCCAAGCTTCTATTCAAAAAAATTTATTTACAAAAAATCCACTAATAAAAAGTCTCCGTACAATCACTAAGTCGCGCTGCCGCCGCCCCCGCCCCCCCCCCCCCACATTATTACAACCCATAAAGTTAACCTGCAAAAAAAAAACCTGGTGGTCTCCGCGCTCGGCCTGCGCACACCACACTTCGGGCCCACATTAGGTACAGAGTCTTTTTCCAGAACCAGATCTTAAGGCAACAATATGGCGGCCGCGTGTCTTCACCTGTAGGACGAGGCCACCAGCGAGCACCTGGGTGACAGAACCACGGGGTCAGACGTACTCCCTGCCGCCGCTGGAGGGGGCTTTGGTTCGTGGTGCTCCTCCGCTCTTCGGGTAGCCTTTATTCTTGTAGCTTGTAGTTTTGCGAGGACACGAGCAGGACAACAGAGCGCCACCCAAAATGACCAGGAGGGAGCCGGCCCAGCCCAGGAAGACCCCCGCGCCAAACTCGTACCTGCCAGAAAGAAGAGTCAGGGGTTAGACACCACAACTACTGCACTCAGCATCCACATACCACACCCTCCACTCATGAGCAACTACAACCACGTCCCTGCGCCCCCTCTTCGCACTGTGCAGGTACAGCCATGTCCCTGCGCCACCTCTCCGCACTGTGCGGGTACAGCCACGTCCCTGCACTGTGCGGGTACAGCCACGTCCCTGCGCCCCCTCTCCGCACTGTGCGGGTACAGCCACGTCCCTGCGCCCCCTCTCCGCACTGTGCGGGTACAGCCACGTCCCTGCGCCCCCTCCCTGCACTGTGCGGGTACAGCCACGTCCCTGCGCCCCCTCCCTGCACTGTGCGGGTACAGCCACGTCCCTGCGCCCCCTCTCCGCACTGTGCGGGTACAGCCACGTCCCTGCCCGCAGACCTGATCCAGGGACGGCAGCACAGAGTGGCACCCCACTACTGCTGTGGGCCCCCCGTCCACTTACTTTGTGTTGATGGGTGTGAGCGGGTTGTAGAATTCCCGGATTATCTGATTGCCGTACCAAGAGCAGGCGACGAGGGCAGCCAGACCTGCAAGAGGAGAGTCAGAGGGTCAGTGTCATACATGTAGGGTACACGGGCCACGCCTGGATCACGCCATGTCACAAGATAATGGCACTCACCAGCCAGAATGAAGACAAAGCCTCCCGCCATGGCAATCCGTGCCTTCTTCACACCGTCATCCCCTCCACACTTGGTGCATTTCATCCCCATGGTAGAAGCGGCCATGCCGAAGATACCAACCACGATGGAGACGACCATGAGGGCTCGAGTGGCCTGAAGAGCAGCTGCAAGGGAAAAAAGTCATGTTAGATCTGAAGAATGGTGACGTCATCTAGAGCCATGTCCGCCACCACCCCCTGCCCACCCCGCCCCCTCCACAGCCATGGCCGCCACCACCCCCTTGCCCCCCTCCACAGCCATGGCCGCCACCACCCCCTGCCCATCCCGCCCCCTCCACAGCCATGGCCGCCACCCCCTCGTTCCCCCCCCCCCCCACAGCCATGGCCACCACCCCCTCGTTTCCCCCCCCCCCACCCCACAGCCATGGCCACCTCCCCCTCGTTTCCCCCCCCCCCACAGCCATGGCCACCTCTCCCCCGCCCCCCTCCACAGCCATGGCCACCACACTCAGGTCAGCCCCCTCACAGGGCCCCTATAGTACGGAATATCTTCTGTCAGGAATGTATGGGCTGCCCAGACACGTTCTACATTCCAGCGCTCCACCAGCAGTAACCTCTACAGCCAGAGCAGCCGCACTAATGGTGCTGCCCCTCAGTCACATCACAGGAAGCCGCATCTCCTGATGTATGGGGACCGCACAGGGCGCCTCAGCGTCGAGGGACCACCGCGTCGGGGGACCACCGCACAGGGCGCGTCGGGGGACCACCGCACAGGGCGCGTCGGGGGACCACCGCACAGGGCGCGTCGGGGGACCACCGCACAGGGCGCGTCGGGGGACCACCGCACAGGGCGCGTCGGGGGACCACCGCACAGGGCGCGCCGGGGGACCACCGCACTGGGCGCGCTGGGGACCACCGCACAGGGCGCGTCGGGGGACCACCGCACAGGGCGCGTCGGGGGACCACCGCACAGGGCGCGTCGGCGGACCACCGCACAGGGCGCCTCAGCGCTGGGGACCACCGCACAGGGCGCCTCAGCGCGGGGGACCACCGCACAGGGCGCCTCAGCGTCGGGGGACCACCGCACAGGGCGCCTCAGCGTCGGGGGACCACCGCACAGGGCGCCTCAGCGTCGGGGGACCACCGCACAGGGCGCCTCAGCGTCGGGGGACCACCGCACAGGGCGCCTCAGCGTCGGGGGACCACCGCACAGGGCGCCTCAGCGTCGGGGGACCACCGCACAGGGCGCCTCAGCGTCGGGGGACCACCGCACAGGGCGCCTCAGCGTCGGGGACCCCGGAGGGGGGAGACCGCACAGGGCTCCACGGGAAACTCCAAGTGACAGCACAGTGTGTGGAGGGTGAGTCAGCCGTGTGAGGGGACACTTCCGTGTACTGAGACACCGGGGTGTGACAGCGGGAGTTTCATAGAAACTGGAGTCACTACAAGCAGGAGAACCCCTCCCCAATCACACAAAGGAAGGCTCCGGAGTCCTTACATACATCTACAGGCTACATATACAGCAATATACCGCACCGCTGCCACCACATATGCAGTGATATACTGTACAACCATCACAACACCATGCTGTAGATGTACAGACACCGTATTACACAGCTCCATGTCATGTACAGTCAGACCCCTCTATACGCGGTATTACATACACAGCACCGTGTCATGTACAGTCAGACCCCTCTATACGGGGTATTACATACACAGCACCATGTAATGTACAGTCAGACCCCTCTATACGGGGTATTACATACACAGCACCATATAATGTACAGTCAGACCCCTCTATACAGGGGTATTACATACACAGCACCATATAATGTACAGTCAGACCCCTCTATACGAGGTATTACATACACAGCACCATATAATGTACAGTCAGACCCCTATATACAGGGGTATTACATACACAGCACCATGTAATGTACAGTCAGACCCCTCTATACGAGGTATTACATACACAGCACCATGTCATGTACAGTCAGACCCCTCTATACGAGGTATTACATACACAGCACCATATAATGTACAGTCAGACCCCTATATACAGGGGTATTACATACACAGCACCATATAATGTACAGTCAGACCCCTCTATACGAGGTATTACATACACAGCACCATGTCATGTACAGTCAGACCCCTCTATACGAGGTATTACATACACAGCACCATATAATGTACAGTCAGACCCCTCTATACAGGGGTATTACATACATAGCACCATGTCATGTACAGGCAGACCCCTCTATACGGGGGTATTACATACACAGCACCGTGTCATGTACAGTCAGACCCCTCTATACGGGGGTATTACACAGCACCATGTCATGTACAGTCAGACCCCTCTATACGAGGTATTACATATACAGCACCATATAATGTACAGTCAGACCCCTCTATACGGGGGTATTACATACACAGCACCATATAATGTACAGTCAGACCCCTCTATACAGGGGTATTACATACAGCACCATGTCATGTACAGTCAGATCTCTCTATACGGGGGTATTACATACACAGCACCATGTCATGTACAGTCAGACCCCTCTATATGGGGGTATTACCATGTCATGTACAGTCAGACCCCTCTATACGGGGGTATTACCATGTCATGTACAGTCAGACCCCTCTATACGGGGGTATTACATACAGCACCATGTCATGTACAGTCAGACCCCTCTATACGGGGGTATTACATACAGCACCATGTCATGTACAGTCAGACCCCTCTATACGGGGGTATTACCATGTCATGTACAGTCAGACCCCTCTATACGGGGGTATTACCATGTCATGTACAGTCAGACCCCTCTATACGGGGGTATTACCATGTCATGTACAGTCAGACCCCTCTATATGGGGGTATTACATACAGCACCATGTCATGTACAGTCAGACCCCTCTATACGGGGGTATTACATACAGCACCAAATAATGTACAGTCAGACCCCTGTATACAGGGGTATTACATAACACAGCACCATGTCATGTACAGTCAGACCCCTCTATACGAGGTATTACATACACAGCACCATATAATGTACAGTCAGACCCCTGTATACGGGGGTATTACATACACAGCACCATGTCATGTACAGTCAGACCCCTCTATACGGGGGTATTACATACAGCACCATGTCATGTACAGTCAGACCCCTCTATACGAGGTATTACATACACAGCACCATATAATGTACAGTCAGACCCCTGTATACGGGGGTATTACATACACAGCACCATGTCATGTACAGTCAGACCCCTCTATACGGGGGTATTACATACAGCACCATGTCATGTACAGTCAGACCCCTCTATACAGGGGTATTACATACAGCACCATGTCATGTACAGTCAGACCCCTCTATACGAGGTATTACATACACAGCACCATGTCATGTACAGTCAGACCCCTCTATACGGGGGTATTACATACACAGCACCATATAATGTACAGTCAGACCCCTGTATACGGGGGTATTACATACACAGCACCATGTCATGTACAGTCAGACCCCTCTATACGGGGGTATTACATACAGCACCATGTCATGTACAGTCAGACCCCTCTATACGAGGTATTACATACACAGCACCATATAATGTACAGTCAGACCCCTCTATACGGGGGTATTACATACACAGCACCATATAATGTACAGTCAGACCCCTGTATACGGGGGTATTACATACACAGCACCATGTCATGTACAGTCAGACCCCTCTATACGGGGGTATTACCATGTCATGTACAGTCAGACCTCTCTATACGGGTGTATTACATACACAGCACCATATAATGTACAGTCAGACCCCCTCTATACAGGGGTATTACATACACAGCACCATATAATGTACAGTCAGACCCCTCTATACGGGGGTATTACCATGTCATGTACAGTCAGACTCCTCTATACGAGGTATTACATACACAGCACCATATAATGTACAGTCAGACTCCTCTATATGGGGGTATTACATAACACAGCACCATGTAATGTACAGTCAGATCCCTCTATACGGGGGTATTACCATGTCATGTACAGTCAGACCCCTCTATACGGGGGTATTACATACACAGCACCATGTCATGTACAGTCAGACCCCTCTATACAGGGGTATTACATACACAGCACCATGTCATGTACAGTCAGACCCCTCTATACGGGGGTATTACATATACAGCACCATGTCATGTACAGTCAGACCCCTGTATACGGGGGTATTACACAGTACCATGTCATGTACAGTCAGACCCCTGTATACGGGGGTATTACACAGCACCATGTCATGTACAGTCAGACCCCTCTATACAGGGGTATTACATACACAGCACCATATAATGTACAGTCAGACCCCTCTATACGGGGGTATTACATACACAGCACCATGTCATGTACAGTTAGACCCCTCTATACGGGGGTATTACACAGCACCATGTCATGTACAGTCAGACCCCTCTATACGGGGGTATTACACAGCACCATGTCATGTACAGTCAGACCCCTCTATACGGGGTATTACATATACAGCACCATATAATGTACAGTCAGACCCCTGTATACGGGGGTATTACATAACACAGCACCATGTCATGTACAGTCAGACCCCTCTATACGGGGTATTACATACACAGCACCATGTCATGTACAGTCAGACCCCTCTATACGGGGGTATTACATACACAGCACCATATAATGTACAGTCAGACCCCTCTATACAGGGGTATTACATACACAGCACCGTGTCATGTACAGTCAGATCCTCTATACGGGGTATTACATACACAGCACCATGTCATGTACAGTCAGACCCCTCTATACGGGGGTATTACATACACAGCACCATATAATGTACAGTCAGACCCCTCTATACAGGGGTATTACATACACAGCACCGTGTCATGTACAGTCAGACCCCTCTATACGGGGGTATTACATACACAGCACCATATAATGTACAGTCAGACCCCTCTATACAGGGGTATTACATACATAGCACCGTGTCATGTACAGTCAGATCCCTCTATACGGGGGTATTACATACACAGCACCGTGTCATGTACAGTCAGACCCCTGTATACGGGGGTATTACACAGCACCATGTCATGTACAGTCAGATCCCTCTATACGGGGTATTACATATACAGCACCATGTCATGTACAGTCAGACCCCTCTATACGGGGTATTACATATACAGCACCATATAATGTACAGTCAGACCCCTGTATACGGGGGTATTACATAACACAGCACCATGTCATGTACAGTCAGACCCCTCTATACGGGGTATTACATACACAGCACCATGTCATGTACAGTCAGACCCCTCTATACGGGGGTATTACATACACAGCACCATATAATGTACAGTCAGACCCCTCTATACAGGGGTATTACATACACAGCACCGTGTCATGTACAGTCAGATCCCTCTATACGGGGTATTACATACACAGCACCATGTCATGTACAGTCAGACCCCTCTATACGGGGGTATTACATACACAGCACCATATAATGTACAGTCAGACCCCTCTATACAGGGGTATTACATACACAGCACCGTGTCATGTACAGTCAGACCCCTCTATACGGGGGTATTACATACACAGCACCATATAATGTACAGTCAGACCCCTCTATACAGGGGTATTACATACATAGCACCGTGTCATGTACAGTCAGATCCCTCTATACGGGGGTATTACATACACAGCACCATGTCATGTACAGTCAGATCCCTCTATACGGGGTATTACATACACAGCACCATGTCATGTACAGTCAGACCCCTCTATACGGGGGTATTACATAGCACACATACTCCCCCAGGTAGCACACATACCGCACAGCTCCATGTCAGGTAGCACACACACTGCCATATAGCGGCACAGCTCCATGTCAGGAAGCACACATAGCGGCACAGCTCCATGTCAGGTAGCACACACACCGCCACAGCTCCATGTAAGGTAGCACACACACCGCCACAGCTCCATGTAAGGTAGCACACACACCGCCACAGCTCCATGTAAGGTAGCACACACACCGCCACAGCTCCATGTAAGGTAGCGCACACACCGCCACAGCTCCATGTAAGGTAGCGCACACACTGCCATATAGCGGCACAGCTCCATGTCAGGTAGCACACATACTCCCCCAGGTAGCACACATACCGCCACACAGTGGCACAGCTCCATGTCAGGTAGCACACATACCGCCACACAGTGGCACAGCTCCATGTCAGGTAGCACACATAGCGGCACAGCTCCATGTCAGGTAGCACACACACACCGCCACAGCTCCATGTCAGGTAGCACACACACCGCCACAGCTCCATGTCAGGTAGCACACATACCGCCACACAGTGGCACAGCTCCATGTCAGGTAGCACACAGAGCGGCACAGCTCCATGTCAGGTAGCACACATACCGCACAGCTCCATGTCAGGTAGCACACATAGCGGCACAGCTCCCTGTCAGGTAGCACACACTGCCATATAGCGGCACAGCTCCATGTCAGGTAGCACACACACCGCCACAGCTCCATGTCAGGTAGCACACACACTGCCATATAGCAGCACAGCTCCATGTCAGGTAGCACACACACTGCCATATAGCAGCACAGCTCCATGTCAGGTAGCACACATAGCGGCACAGCTCCATGTCAGGTGGCACACACACTGCCATATAGCGGCACAGCTCCCAGTCAGGTAGCACACACACCGCCATATAGCGGCACAGCTCCCCGTCAGGTAGCACACATAGCGGCACAGCTCCCCGTCAGGTAGCACACACCGCCACATAGCGGCACAGCTCCATGTCAGGTAGCACACATAGCGGCACAGCTCCCCGTCAGGTAGCACACACATAGCGGCACAGCTCCCCGTCAGGTAGCACACACCGCCACCGCTATCTCTGGCCCTCAGATAACCTACTTATCAATATTCTGATTGGCTTATCGGCAGGAGATTAGAGGTAACGGAGCGGCTGGGTGACAGGTGTGGGCGGCGGACAGGTGCTAGGGCTGACTGGGTCACCAGTTCAGGAGGGTGCGGCGGGCTCCGTATACCATCATTTCCAGTTGGCCCCAGTTCAGCTCTAGTTTCAGTGCCAGCGGGGGGAGGGGAGGAGTACAAGCCCCATTAAAGAACCAGTCGAACTGGTTTCAGACTACACAGGAACATGGCTGCCGCCCAGTACTCAGCAGGGCCCAGGAGCGGTACTGTCCTACCACCCCCGACAAGGCTCATAATACCCGCTGCACACAACTGAACCCACCGTGAGAGGAGAGTGGGGGTAGTAGTGCTGCTTCACAGCAGAAAGGACTGGGAAGCCTCCTATTACAAGAGCAGAACGAGTCTAGAGGGAGTAGTAGTACCCTGCGCAGCCAGGTCCCCGGGTACAGGTGGAGCAGCCCTCTCTATCCTTCCCCCCCCCCCCCCATCCACACGGTGGAGCAGTCCTCTCCCCCCCCCTCCTCCCGATGGATCGGCCCTCCCCCCCCCCCCTCTCTCTCCAGGTACAGCAGTCCTCTCCCCCCCTCCTCCCGGTTTAGCAGTCCTCT
>CM065590.1:3186650-3270822 GCA_033119425.1 Bufotes viridis | reverse complement strand
GAGAGGCTGGGGAGAAGAGGACAGTGTGGAGAAGACATGAGGAGAGGCTGGGGAGAAGAGGACAGTGTGGAGAAGACATGAGGAGAGGCTGGGGGAGAAGAGGACAGTGTGGAGAAGACATGAGGAGAGGCTGGGGAGAAGAGGACAGTGTGGAGAAGACATGAGGAGAGGCTGGGGAGAAGAGGACAGTGTGGAGAAGACATGAGGAGAGGCTGGGGAGAAGAGGACAGTGTGGAGAAGACATGAGGAGAGGCTGGGGAGAAGAGGACAGTGTGGAGAAGACATGAGGAGAGGCTGGGGAGAAGAGGACAGTGTGGAGAAGACATGAGGAGAGGCTGGGGAGAAGAGGACAGTGTGGAGAAGACATGAGGAGAGGCTGGGGAGAAGAGGACAGTGTGGAGAAGACATGAGGAGAGGCTGGGGGAGAAGAGGACAGTGTGGAGAAGACATGAGGAGAGGCTGGGGAGAAGAGGACAGTGTGGTGAAGACATGAGGAGAGGCTGGGGGAGAAGAGGACAGTGTGGAGAAGACATAAGGAGAGGCTGGGGAGAAGAGGACAGTGTGGAGAAGACATGAGGAGAGGCTGGGGGGAGAGGACAATGTGGGGGTGGAAGGAAGAGGAGAGTTCACGAAGGAGGAGAAGCTAAGAAAGTGGAGAGGGTTGAGAAGAGGACAGTGGGGATGAAGATGGTGACAGTGACTAGGTAAAACACGGAGTGGAGTTGTTGTAAAGGACAATCGGAGAAGAAATGTTCAGGGCAGTGAAAGGCGGAGCGGTTATCTGCTAGACTCTGTTGTTTTCCCCGTCTGTAGGAGTGCTGGACTGGGCACAGGACTCACCCTAAAAGGACACGCCCACCCTGAAGTGGAGAAAAGCGCAGATTTGGTGAGTGGGGAATGATATGAGCAGGGTGACGTGTGTGGTAGCGGGATCCAGACCATGTAGTCTATGGGGGGGGGGGTACGACATGTTATGGGGGATACGGAAAGCAGCGTTCACTTTCCTTCTGCTTTGCTTTCCTTTTAGGCAGTTCATGCTATTGAGGATTTTGGTGGCACAGTAGAAGAGCTGCTCATCAAGTACGGCAAGAGGATTGTGGGTAAGGGGCATCTCGTGCCCAGAAGCGCCATGTCTGGCGTGTCTCTTCCGCGTGACTTGGTAATCATCTTGTTCTTCTTCCAGATGAACAGTACGTCCTGCAGAGAGTGGCAGACTGCGCCATCGACCTGTACACCATGATTGTGGTCCTGTCCAGGTAAAGTGTAGACGGAGGAGGATGCAGATGGCAGCAGTAGTCCTGGGGTCACATCCCATGGATGGACTCCTCAGCTGCCCACGGACAGCAGCTGAACGTCTGCCTGACACGCCATGTAATGATCTTAGGAAACCTCCTGCCTCCAGAATGGGACTGACAAATTGGTGTCCAGCCTCACGGAGGAGCCAGCAGGGGTACAGGGGTCGTCTTAGCGATGAAGGGTTAAAAGAGGAACTACATCAGATAAAGACTTAATTTAGTGACTTTCAGTTTCCTCCGACTCTATGGGGGTCATTCACTATCACTCCCTACGCAGATGCCCATGGTTTGCGGGTTTTCGAGCATCTAGTTTAGGATCAAATGGCGTTTCTATGCCGCCCTCACCAAAAGGAGTGATGGGAGGTGGTGTGGGGGCACACCCACTATCATTCATGCCGGTTTTCTGATGTAAATGGCTCCCAGCTGGCGTAGATCTCGGTCTAGATTGCTGGACGGTGCACCACTTCTATTGGAGGCGCGTGCCGCCACCAACAATGGTGAGGATAAAGCGCTGGTCTTTGATACGCGACCCCCTGTGTGTTTCTATCTTCAGGTCCTCCAGTTCTCTGTCCCAGGGACTGCCCACTGCTGCACATGAGAAGGTCCTGTGTGACATCTGGTGCACTGAGGTAAGGAACCTGTGGCGCGGCCGCTCCTATACACGTGCCCGCTGGGGCCCGGACTAATTCTCTCTCTCTACTCCAGGCATCGACCCGCGTGCACGACAGACTGAAGAGCTTGCGGAGTGGAGGAGGCGGAGCCGCTTTGTTTAGGAACCTGCGCTCGGCCTCGGCTGCCCTGGTTGAGAACGGCGGCGTGGTGGCCTCACATCCATTAGGTTTTTAGGGCTTGTTCACATTGTGCATTACCCCAATGAAAAACGTTACCGATACATGGAAATAATTCACATTTTATGCGTTTTTTCCCCCATTATGCAGCCTCTTGCAGAAGATCCGTCGTTAGGTTTGAGAAATGATTAGTTTTTAGAATGGTGTGTTCTGTTTGAATAGTCCGAGTCCTGACGAGAAGCCGCCGCCTTACACCAACAGTGCCAGAAATAAAACCTCTGTAATAAGCTGTGGCCATGAGCTCATTCCCATCGACGTCTGATCTACCATCTACGATTCCACCTGCCTACGCTGGGCAGCACACTAATGGGTTAATGCTGGCTCCTCCCACCTGGAACATTAAAAAAAACGTAGATAATTAACAAAATTATGGAATGCCCCTTTAAAGGGGCGGTCCTCTCTTGTTATATTGATAGGTTACGCTCAGGATAAGTAATCAGTGTCAGATTGGCGGGGGCTGACGCCCAGGACTCCCACCAATCAGCTGTGTAAAGAGAGAGAAGTGCTCGTACTAGCGCCGCCTTCTCTTCATTGTTTACCCCTCGCGTCCCATTTATCTCAGTGGGACGGCTCATCCCTCTCCACGTACCAGTGCTGCCTTCTCTTCAAACAGCTGATCGGTGGCGGTCATCAATTTAACAAAGTGGACAACCCCTTTAAGGGGACGCGAGCACTAGAACCAGTAGTCCTTTCCTGACGTCCTGGGGGTGTCCGGGTGCGGTTTGTGCGTGCCGCTACTGGCAGTGTCTCAGATCAGGCTCGCCTGGGATGTGGATAAGTCCATCTTCCTACCCGGAAGCTTCCACAGGTCACAGCACTGGCCACGTCGGTTCTTGGATCCAGAAGTCAACGTGGATTGAGCGTAACCTCTGTCCAGCCACAAAGTGGAAACACAAGGGGGGTCAGTCAGCACGTCCCTGTATGCAGGCGCACGTAGCTATGGCAATTATACATACAAACAAAAAAATGCAACAGCGCTCTGCAACCAGAGCTCTGCCCAAGATAGAAGCTATCAGAGGACATTAGTATACGTTTTGATTAAAAGGTAATAAGCCACTCGCCACGCCAAGGCTGTCCCGTGAGTGGTCCTAATGCTAAATCTGACCTGTTATGGGCCACGACAGCCACATAAAATCCAGGGAGTGTGGGCCCAGCATGCCACAAAGTAGATTGGGCAGGATCCGGATTTCCTTCAGTGCCGAGCATAGTGGCCCCTTCCCTGCTCTCTGTTCATGCAGCCTAATTTCCCAGAATTCGGCTTAACCAGTTGACCGAACGTTCTGGATTTATTTTCCAGAGCAGAAATGATGCGGAGACTCGAAAATCATCAGAAATCCTTTGCACCTGAAGTAATTGATCTAGGTGGGGGGCGTGCCCTCAACAAAAATCACTTTTGCCCCGTCCTGGTCTCTTTGGGTCAAAAAGAGGAACTTGTCCAGTCATTCTCCAGGAGCGCAGCGCGAGAGGTCGACTCCAAGGCGCCTGCACATGGATCTGGCGCGGAAAAAACGACAGCACAAAAGAAGTACAGTGTACGAGATTAGACAAATCTCATCTACGCTTTGCTTTTCTCAGGTGCGGACGTTGTCCTGCTGCAGTTTGTGTGGATTTCACCCTTTTCAGTGGAAGGGCGAGATCTGCAGCCAAAATGCATCAAATCCGCACCTAAAACTATAAAAAATGCACCAGAACCATGAAAGTGCGGATTTATGTGAGGTTAGAAATCCCCCGGTGATTTATGAGTAATCATAGGGAATGAAATGCGAGAGCAGTGGTGGAGGGCCTCCAGAATCAGGGGGCGTGCACACCACCTTCACTTTCCGTTCTACTGATCCAACAGAAAAACAAAGCAAAAAAAGTTTTCAGTCTAAGATCCGTTTTTCTAGATGGAAAAAAGTCCTGCCTGGAGGATAACAGATCTCAGACGGAAATGGCTCAAACTGATGCCAAATGTGCAGAACTGATGCAAGGGTTGGGTTTTTTCAGGATCCATTTTTTTCTTTATTTTTCGGTTCCTCTGACGGATCAGTGATGTGAACTCTGCCTTACCGGTTAGAACCAATTCTGTTTCCTCCAGCCGACGCTCCATGATACCTAGTGACACCTAGAGGGGGCGCTTTTCTCTCTAAGAAGAGGTCCTTAGGGCTTAAGCCTCATTCACAGGTCAGTGTTCGGTCAGTGATTTTTATCAGTGATTGTGAGCCAGGACCGGAGCCTCCGCAGACATGAGCTATAAGGGAAAGTTCTGCCTTTACAGCTGCACCTGGTTTTGGCCCAAATCAGTGATGGGAGTCGCCGACCGAACACTGATGTGTGAATGAGGCCTTAAGCTTCGGACACAGACGTCTATCGCTTTATAGAATCTTTTCACAAGAGGCAGTAATGGCCAAGAAGTGGACTCCCCCCTAGAGGAATGTAGGCTGAGCCGTCGCACAGAGTTTCTTTTGCTCACACCAAGAAGAACATGGTTTTCCTAAGCTCAGCGATTGGCGGGGGCTCAGTGGGTGGCATTGGCTCAGTGCGGTTGGTGGGGGCTCAGTGCGGTGGCTCAGTGGGTGGCATTGGCTCAGCGGTTGGCGTGGGTTCAGTGTGGTGGCTAAGCAGTTGGCGGGGGCTCAGCGGTTGGCGGTGGCTCAGTGCGGGGGCTCAGCGGTTGGTGGGGGCTCAGTGCGGTGGCATTGGCTCAGCGGTTAGCGTGGGTTCAGTGTGGTGGCTAAGCAGTTGGCGGGGGCTAAGCGGTTGGCGGTGGCTCAGTGCGGTGGCATTGGCTCAGCGGTTGGCGTGGGTTCAGTGTGGCGGCTAAGCAGTTGGCGGGGGCTCAGCGGTTGGCGAGGGCTCAGTGCGGTGGCTCAGCGGTTGGAGGGGGCTCAGTGCGGTGGCTCAGCGGTTGGCGTGGGTTCAGTGTGGTGGCTCAGCGGTTGGCGGGGCTCAGTGCGGTGGCTCAGCGGTTGGCTGTGGCTCAGCGGTTGGCATGGGTTCAGTGTGGTGGCTCAGCGGTTGGCAAGGGCTCAGTGCGGTGGCTCAGCAGTTGGCGAGGGCTTAGTGCGGTGGCTCAGCGGTTGGCGAGGGCTCAGTGCGGTGGCTCAGCGGTTGGCATTGGCTCAGTGCGGTGGCTCAGCGGTTGGCGGGGGCTCAGCGGTTGGCAGTGGCTCAGCGGTTGGCGAGGGCTCAGTGCGGTGCCTCAGTGGTTAGCATTGGCTCAGTGCGGTGGCTCAGTGGTTAGTGCTGATGCCTTGCAGCGCTGGTTTTCTAGGTTCAAATCCAACCAAGGACAACATCTGCATGGAGTTTCTATGTTCTCCCCATGTTTTTGGGTTTCCTCCGGGTTCTCCAGTTTCCTCCCATCCTCCAAAGACCTCCTGCTGGGGACCTTAGATTGTGAGCCCCACTGCGGACGGCTTGATTCTAAAGTCTGTAAAGCGCTGAAGAATATAGAAGTGCGTAAAATAAATGAATGGAAATTCTGAGAGGACATGAAAGACCTTGACATTCAGCATCCTCTCCTGGATTCACAAAGTCTCGGCTGAGCTGATCTGATCGCAGAATCGATTGACCTTTCAGATGGACCACAGGCAGTTCTTTCAGATTCTCTTCTGCCCCGGACATGATAACCACATACATTCAGAAGAGATTGACTCCTGGTCCAATAAATCATCAACGGCTCGTTTTCTACCTAACTGACCTTTGAGGTCCTCTTGTAGGTACCATGCTGTCAGGGGAAAAGGTTCCATTATCGTCTGAGTCCTGTATATACTGCATAAAATGAATCGTCTCCATGTCCGGTATAATTTTTTACCTAAAGTTTCCTTTTAAGTAGGTGAGTCAAGCCATTCCAAATGAAAGGTCTGACGGCGTTGTCTGAGTTACATGTCTTTAGTCGGGACCTCTGTCTCTAGCCACGGGGACAGCAAACACCGTTTGGCTCCCAACAACACTTTGTGTCCTATCGTCGGACGACCTTTCCCCTCCCCCTTACCGTCTTCCCTGGAATCCCCTTTGGTATCAGCCTGAAGTATAACCAATGGTGTTAACTCATTCTGATAACTGCTGATCTTTCTTATGATCTGATTAACCTGCTGCCGGTACTCCTCTAACCTTGGGCAACTCCACAGGCCATGAAAAAGTTCACTTTTTGGTTTAGAGCACTTGGGGCAGGCAGTTATTCTGTCTGGTTTTGCCACGGTCACCGGTAGGTCAAAACCGTATAGTGCATGGTGTAGAATCCTAAACTGTGTGTACCGAACTGTGTTCTCGAGGAAGGAATCAAATTTGTTTGGCCGCAATTCCTTGGTGATATCTTTACAAGGCTCCTACCATGATTTCTAACTTGCATGTATGGGAACAAGTTGGGGCCCGTAGGTTCCACTTGTCTTCCAACTCTGCTGAGGTAGCCCATCTAGCCTCTTGATCATGGAAAAGATCTCCTATTTTCGTCGCCCCCTTAGTCGCCCAGTATCTAAAAAAAGAATTATTTGCCCTGGGACAAAGCTAGGGTTATTACAGTTGTGTTCAAAATTATTCAGCCCCCACTGAAATTGAGTGTTTTGCCCAGTTTGACATTGATTTTGATCATTTCCGTCGTCTTGTTTACAATAAATCACAGAGGCCCTTGTAAGTCAGAGAAATATAACATAACATTTATAATGAAATCACCACAAATGTCTTTTCTGTGCTGACATCATTATCAGTTTTATTCACCCCCCAAGTGACATTCACTCTTAGTACTTAGTACAACATCCTTCTCCAGGTATAACAGCTTTTACACGTGAAGCATAGCCTGACACAAGTGTCTTGCAGCGATCTACGGGTATCTTCGCCCATTCTTCATGGTAAAAGCCTCCAGTTCAGTCCCATTCTTAGGCTTGCGCGCTGCAGCTGCTTTCTGTAAGTCCCACCAGAGGTTCTCAATCGGATGTAAGTCTGGTGACTGCGATGGCCACTTCACAATGTTCCAGCCTTTAATCTGCAGCCATGCTCTAGTGGACTTGGAGGTATGCTTGGGATCATTGTCCTGGTGAAAGGTCCAACGTCTCCCAAGCCTCAGGTTTGTGACGGACTGCATCACATTTTCATCCAATATCTCCTGGTACTGAAGAGAATCCATGGCACCTTGCACACGCTGAAGCTTCCCTGTACCTGTAGAAGCAGAACAGCCCCAAAGCATGATTGCCCCCCCGCCATGCTTCACAGGAGGCAAGGTGCTCTTTTCTTCATAGGCCTTGTTCTTCCTCCTCCAAACATAGCGCTGATCCATGGGCCCAAACAGTTCTCATTGTATTTCATCAGTCCACAGAACACTTTTGTGGTTTGTCCACATGACTTTTGGCATACTGCAGTCGACTCTTCTTATTCTTTGGAGACAGCAGGGGGTGCGCCTGGGAGTTCTGGCATGGAGGCCTTCATTACGCAGTGTGCGCCTTATTGTCTGAGCTGAAACTTCAGGACCCGCATCTGACAGATCTTTTTTCAGTTCCTCAGCAGTCACACGGGGACTTTTCTCCACTTTGCTCTTCGGGTAGCGCACAGCAGTCGCAGTCAGCATCTTCTTTCTGCCACGACCAGGTAGCGTTTCAGCAGCGCCCTTTGCCTTGAATTTGCGAATGATGCTTCCTATGGTGTCTCTTGGTCTGTGTAACATCTCTGCAATCTTCTTATAGCCATTGCCCTTCCTGTGAAGAGAAATCGCCTCTTCTCTTGTCTTCCTGGACCATTCTCCTGACTTCACCATGTCTGTAAACACACCAGTAAATGTCTAGAAGGAGCCGAGGATCACAGTCACTTTACATCTGCTTAATTGGGGCTTATTCTGCTTGATTGCTGCTCCTTGACATCCACAGGGGTTTCCAATACCTGATGGAAAACACTTGAATGAACCTCTGTTCTTAAGAGCGGTCGTCTTTAAGGGGTTGAATAATTGTGTCAATGAAGAAATCACAAAAAAACATTTAATACTGTATTACAAAAACAATTGATGTCATTTTAGTTGCATTTGGTTCTTTAAAAAGTCCTTGTAAGATTTCATTCTGAACACAATTACAGATGTGCACGAAATTCCCTAAAACCCTTTACAGCATTGGGGGTTGAATCATTTTGAACACAACTGTATGTGGGGGGGATGTTTAGAAAACTGGTACAAGAGACCGAAGAGGTTCCTAAGGGTTTTCCACATTATAATGGTGTCCCTCAAGACCAATGCCGCTTGGCCAAACCTGGAAGATGGGGCAATTCTGTGTGCAGAAGGGCTATTAGATCCCAGGGTGCAGCTAACCGCCGTTCCAGATGTAAGTTGGAATAGTAAGATGTACCGTTATACCAATGTAATATGTGTCTACTAAGGCAAGTTATATTGTAACCTCGTAGATCAGGGAAATCGAGACCTCCATGTTCTTTTCGCATCTTTAATTTTCGTCGAGAGATTCTGGGCTTCTTCCCATTCCATATGAAATGAATGAACCTGCTTTCTAGCATTTTGCCATCAGCGTGGCGTAGGAGTTGGGGAAGGGTTTGAAATGAATACAACTTTGACATGCCCATCATTTTGATCCGATGGCACCTTCCCACCAATGAGAAACTTGCCATCTATCAAGGTCCTATTTTTGGGGGGGATATTAGCGGGGGATAATTCATTTGGTAACTGGAGTGTGGGGATTTCCCTATTTTTATGCCTAAGTATGTGATGTGTGATATACCCAAATATGAGCGTTTATTGCCCTGGCCAAGAGGCAATAGCTCACATTTGGAAGTGTTAATTTTGTGTCCAGAATATCTCCCAAACCCCTCCAGCGTCTCTATCTTCTCTGTGTGTTCCCTGGGCTTGGCCAAAAATAAAATGACGTCGTCTGCAAATAACGCAGCTTTTACCTGCTTATCTCCGCCTTGGATACCCTCAAAAACAATGGAGCAGCATAATTCTCTGGCCAGTGGTTCCAAAGCTAAATTGAATAGCAGAGGAGACGGGACAACCTTGACGGGTCCCTTTCTGCAAGCCAAAAGGTTTAGACAGGAAGCCCTGAGTATATACCCTAGCCGTTGGATTGCGGTATATCTGAGATAAAAAGGCTCTAAAAGCTCCAGAAATCCCATATTATCCAAGACGGCCTCTAGCCGTGCCCACTTAACATTGTCGAAGGCTTTTTCAGCGTCCAGGGTGAGCATGGCCGGATACTCACTGTCTTTAGGGATCCAGTACAGTCAACACCATCTTCCCTGGACGAACCCCACCTGCTCAGGGCCTATTCATTGCGGTAATATTCTGGCCAGACGATCTGCAACAATTTTGGACAGGATTTTGGCATCAACATTTATTAAAGATATGGGCCTGTATGACCCTGGAAGCAAAGCGTCCTTCCCTGGCTTAGCAAGCAGTTTGATGTAGGACATGTTTTCCTTATCTAAGAGTGTTTGGCCTTTAAGGACACCATTAAACAATTCCAGCATAACTGGTAACGCCTGGTTTGAAAGGCCTTATAGTACTCTCCTGCGAATCCACCCGGAACTGGGGCCTTTGAATTACCTAGTTGTTTCACCACATCCTGAATTTCTTTTAAGGATATGTCCGAATTTAGGATTTGAAGTTGTTCGGAGTTCAATTTGGGTAGCCGAACTCCATCTAGAAGGGGATCGGTCAGATTATTCTGAGTGTCATCTTTATATAGATACCTACTATGGAGTTAATATCCTCTGGATTGTTCACCAATCCTCCCCCAGGGCTTTTTAGGCAAGGGATGGATTGTGGTTGTCTTTGGCCTGTCGCTAGGTTGGCCAGTAGTTTCCCAGACTTATTGCCATATTTATACAGTTTAGCCTCAAACACCAAACTTCTCAAAGATTCCCTATCCTTTTCACATTTCTCAAACCTCTGGCGTTCCTGCACCCACCTCCTCTTGTTGACCTCCGTGGGGTCATGGGTAAAGCTGAGATATGCTTGCCTAACCTTCTGGCTTGCCTGTTCTAGAAGGAGTTGAGCTTTCTTCTTAACCCAGGATTTTCCCCCTCATGACTGCCTTGGATGCACTCCAAAATAAGTCAGGAGCCTCCGTGTGCGCCTCATTATCTGCTTTATAGTCCTCCCACCAAATGATCAGTTTGTCAGAAGCGCCGTATGTAGTCTGGGCCTCTAGGGAAGGTGTCTTTCAGAAATAAGATAACAGGTGCGTGGTCCGAAATTACAATGTCATCACCGATATCTGTTCGCTCCACCTTGTGCATAAGAGAGTGATGTATGAATATATAATCAATTCGGGACCACGAATTCTGTGGGTGAGAGTAAAATGTAAAGCTCCTATCGTCCGGATGGAGTTGACGCCACGGATCAGTCAAGCCTACACCCTGTCCTGAGGGCCATCCATCCTCAACCTCACCCCCGCCTGTTTTCTGTCTTCTACCCCTTGGACCACTCAGTTCAAGTCTCCTCCAACTATTTTATTTGCGCTTCTATCGCCTAATAAAAGCCCCTCCTGATCCTTGTAGAAAGGAGCCTTACCAGCATTGGGACCATATATGTTATAGATACTTACAAACACAGAAATGCAACCAGCACTCTGCAGCCAGCACTCTGCCGCCAGCACTCTGCAGCCAGCACTCTGCAATCAGCACTCTGCAATCAGCACTCTGCAACCAGCACTCTGCAACCAGCACTCTGCCCTGCCTCTATACTAGAAGCTATCAGAGGTCCTCCTGTTGGGGGCCATGACAGCCACAAAAAATCAAGGGAGTGCAGGCCCAGCATGCACGCTGGATCAACCCTGCTTTTTAACCTCTTTAGTGCCATAACAGTCTCTATTATCCAGGTACCAACATGCATGCTGAGCCCACTGTGTTCTCCTCCTGGAGCCAAATGGCTACTAGTAGGTACTATGAGTGCAAATTACACGTGCACGACTGAAAGGAGGCCGCCACACCTCCAACATATGTTACACAGAAACATAAGGAAGGGTCAGTCAGCACGTCCCTGTATGCAGGTGCAAGTAGCTATGGCAAAATATACATACAAACACAGAAATGCAACAGCACTCTGCAACCAGCACTCTTCCCTGCCTCTACGCCAGGCATGTCCAAACTGCGGCCCTCCAGCTGTTGCAAAACTACAACTCCCAGCATGCCTGGATAGCCTACAGCTATTAGGGCATGCTGGGAGTTGTAGTTTTGCAACAGCTGGAGGGCCGCAGTTTGGACATGCCTGTTCTACGCTATAAGCTATCAGAGGCGTTAGTGTATATTTTGATCAAAAAGTAATAAGCCACTCGCCACACCAAGGCCGCCTCTATGAGTGGTCCTAATGCTAAATCCTACCTGTTGTGGGCCATGA
Organism: Bufotes viridis; assembly: GCA_033119425.1. Classification (NCBI taxonomy): domain Eukaryota; kingdom Metazoa; phylum Chordata; class Amphibia; order Anura; family Bufonidae; genus Bufotes; species Bufotes viridis. Next base: position 3,259,372 of record CM065590.1, on the reverse strand, counting down.
CAGCCACATAAAATCCATAAAATGCACTCATAGTACCTACAAATAGCCATTTGGCTCCAGGAGGAGTACATAGTGGGCTCAGCATGCATGTTGGTACCTACATCCCTGGATAATAGAGACTGTTATGGCACTAAAGAGGTTAAAAAGCAGGGTTGATCCAGCGTGCATGCTGAGCCTGCACTCCCTTGATTTTATGTGGCTGTCATGGCTCCCAACAGGAGGAGTACATGGTGGGCTCAGCATGCATGTTAGTACCTGCATCCCTGAATTTAATGAAGGCTGTTACAGCACTAAAAATGTTAAAAAGCAGGGTTGACCCGGCATGCATGCTGGGCGTGCGCTCCCTGGATTTCATGTGGCTGTCATGGCCCACAGAAGGTAGGATTTAGCGTTAGGACCACTTATAGAGGCGGCCTTGGAGCGGCGAGTGGCTTATTACTTTTTGTTCAAAATATACACTAACGCCTCTGATAGCTTCTAGTATAGAGGCAGGGCAGAGTGCTGGCGGCAGAGTGCTGGCAGCAGAGTGCTGGCTGCAGAGTGCTGGCTGCAGAGTGCTGGCTGCAGAGTGCTGACTGACCCCCCCTTGTGTTTCTATGTTATAGATACTATATTGGATCTCCTGGACTTGTAGGAGTACCTGTACCCATCTGCCTTGTGTATTAGCGGAATGCCTCAGTATGCTACAATTTCATGGCTTATTGATCCGTATCAAGACCCCTGCTTTTCGGTTAGGGGAAGAGGACCTCACTACTTTCTTGTAGGAGCGCAACATCTGGTTTAAGTTTAAGTTTTTTAAGGTGTCTAAGTATCATCCATCTTTTATGAGGTGACTTTAGGCCTTTTGACATTCCAAGAAACCACCTTCATACTGTACTAAAGAGATGCCATGTGTGTAAGCGCCTCGATAGGCTACAGATCTTTTGATCAGAGAGGTTTCAAATTATTTTGATAAAATTCCCAACCGGGAAACCTTCCCAAAAACAGCGCCCTGTTGTTAGAACAACCTCTATTCTAAATTTCTTTTGTAACTTTCTTTTTTCTAGGCTGCAACCCCCTCCCACCTTCCTGAAAGAGATCAGCCTGATAAAACCTTAAGATTAGGGTTAAGCGGAACGTTCGGCTTCGTACCGAACATTACGGTTTTTCGCATTCGAACATTTCCATAAAAGTTTGGGTTTGTTGTTCGGCGATTTCTTCCCCCTTTTTAAAAGTCTGCAGGGCAGCCAATCAGCAAGCGTTTCACTACTTTGCCCTAAGAAGCCATCACAGCCATGACTACTATTGGCATGGCTGTGATTGGCTAAGAGCAGCATGTGACCCGGCCTCTATATAATCTGGAGTCACGTAGCGCCGCACGTCACTCTGCTGCTCTCAGTGTAGGGACAGGCTGCTGCAGCTGCTGCTGTGAGGGACAGATTAGGGAAGAAATCTGTTGAACTTGTTGGTGTTAACTCTTCAACCTACAGCAATTATTGAGGCGCTATCGCTATGCTCAGCCCTGAGCCCAGTGATACCGCAAAATAATTTTTAATCCATCTGTTATTGAGGTGGGGGTCGGCGGACATTTTAGCAACTTCAGTGTCCTTGGAACTGCCTGTGAGCTGCATGTGTGTCCGCCTGCCAGGGACATCAGTCTAATCCTTTCTGGTAGCTCAGTGGAGGAAAAATTCCTTTTTTCTGGCAGGTCAGGTCCCCCACATTACCTACTTTATAATTTTGGGGTGACATACTGCATTTCTGTAGTTGGAGGAATAAACCCGTACTGTGGTACCACAGAGCACGTTTGCATACAATGCTGAAAAACCTGTTCTATAATTTTTGGGGTGGCATACTGCATTTCTGTAGGTTGTTGCAGTAAACACTGGTTTTGTGCCACATCTCAGATCTGAGGCCGACCCTGCATTTCAGTCATTGTAAGTAACCTGTGGAACTCCGCATTTACATAGTTGGTTGCAAAAACACCGGTTTTGTGGTAGATCGCACATTTGCAGTGTACGTTGCATTTTTTCCGCCTCTCCTCTGCGTGCCCCTTGCCCGTCCCTTCGTCCCCCTAAGGCTAGACCTCGGGAGCCGCACCCTGGTGACCCCACCATCACCACCACGAGGCTGTCTGTGGCGACACAGGGCTGCCCCGCGCGGGGTCGGTCAGCCATACGGCGCGCTCGCCCTCGCTCCTTTCCTTTCCTCGACTAAGACCTCAGAACAGACATACGAGAGACCAACCTACCCCGGCGTCGCTCGCAGAGGCCCAAGTCCTTCTGATCGAAGCCCAGCCCGCGGACAGTGTTAGGCTGGTAGCGGCCCCCGGCGCGACGGGACCTGGTCTCCCCGGAGTCGGGTTGTTTGAGAATGCAGCCCAAAGCGGGTGGTAAACTCCATCTGAGGCTAAATACCGGCACAAGACCGATAGCGCACAAGTACCGTAAGGGAAAGTTGAAAAGAACTTTGAAGAGAGAGTTCAAGAGGGCGTGAAACCGTTAAGAGGTAAATGGGTGGGGTCCATGCGGTCTGCCCGGAGGATTCAACCCGGCGTTACAGCCCCCTCCCGGCAAGAGCAGTTGCCTTCGCTCGGGGCCAAGGGAGATGAACGACTCCGTACGCTCCTTCGCCCCCTTGTCCCAGCAGGCGGGGGGTATTGCGGGGGAAGCTGGGTCCCTTTTTGGACGCGGTTGTCCGTTACCGGGGCGGACTGTCCTCTGTGAGCCCCAACCGAGCCGTGCTGCTGTGGTGGGGGGGCCCACGTCTTTCTGCCCCTCTCGGGGGATGAGAGGAAGGGGCCAGCCAGGGGTCGGTGACCCACCTGACCAGTCTTGAATCACGGACCAAGGAATCTAACGCGCGCGCGAGTCGGAGGGCTCGTGACGAAACCCTTCTGGTGCAATGAAGGTGAGGGCTGGGGTGCCCCGGCTGAGGTGGGATCCTGTCCCCCAGGGCCGACCCGGGCGGGCGTACCACCGGCCTGTCTCGCCCGCACCGTCGGGGAGCTGGCGCATGTGCGCGCGCAATAGGGGGGAGGAGGAGCATGTGCGTGCACGATAGGACCCGAAAGATGGTGAACTATGCCTGGGCATGGCGAAGCCTGAGGAAACTCTGGTGGAGGTCCGCAGCGGTCCTGACGTGCAAATCGGTCGTCCGACCTGGGTATAGGGGCGAAAGACTAATCGATCCATCTAGCAGCTGGTTCCCTCCGAAGTTTCCCTCAGGATAGCTGGCGCTCACTCGTACGACCCCCTCGAAGCAGTTTTATCCGGTAAAGCGAATGATTAGAGGTCTTGGGGCCGAAACGATCTCAACCTATTCTCAAACTTTAAATGGGTAAGAAGCCCGGCTCGGAGCCGGGCATGGAATGCGAGCGCCCAGTGGGCCACTTTTGGTAAGCAGAACTGGCGCTGCGGGATGAACCGAACGCCGGGTTAACCCCTTAAGGACCCGGCCATTTTTTCTAAATCTGACCAGTGTCACTTTATGTGGTGATAACTTTAAAACATTTTTTCTTATCCAGGCCGTTCTGAGATTGTCTTCTCATCACATATTGTACTTCATGACCGTGCTAAAATTGGGTCAAAAAAGTTAATTTTTTTTGCATAAAAAAAATACCAAATTTACCAAAAATTTGGAAAAATTTGCAAATTTCAAAGTTGGTTTCTCTACTTCTCTAATACATAGTAATACCCCCAAAAATAGTTATTACTTTACATTCCCCACATGGCTACTTCATGTATCGATCATTTTGGGAATTACAATTTATTTTTTGGGGACGTTACAAGGCTTAGAAGTTTAGAAGCAAATCTTGAAATGTTTCAGAAATTTGCCAAATCCCACAATTTTTATGGACCAGTTCAGGTCTGAAGTCGCTTTGTGAGGCTTACATAATAGAAACCACCCAAAAATGACCCCATTTTAGAAACTACACCCTCAAGGTATTCAAAACTGATTGTTTAGGTGTTCCACAAGAGTTCATGGAAAATGAAGATAACATTTCCGAATTTCGAATTTTTGGAAAATTTTCCATTATAATCCATTTTTTCCAGTAATAAAGTAAGGGTTAACTGCCAAACAAAATTCAATATTTATTGCCCTGATTCTGTAGTTTGCAGAAACACCCCACATGTGGTGGTGAACTGCTGTACGGGCACACGGCAGGGCATAGAATGAGGGGAGCGCCATATGGTTTCTGGAAGGCGGATTTTGCAGGACCGGTTTATTTACACCATGTACCCTTTCAAGCCCCCTGATGCACCCCTTGAGTAGAAACTCCATAAAAGTGACTCCATCTAGGAAACTACGGGAGAAGGTGGTTGTTGTTTTGGGACTATTTTAGGGTAAATATGATTTTAGGTAGCTTGCCTCAAAAAAGTGTAATATAGAGCAACCAAAAAATTTAAATTCTAAAATTGTTTCTATATTCGCCATTAAGTTTTGTGGAACACCTAAAGGGTTAACAAAGTTTGTAAAGTAATTTTTGAATACCTTGAGGGGTGTAGTTTCTTAGATGGGGTCATCTTTTTGGAGTTTCTAGTCTAGGCTACATCAGGGGGACTTCTAATGGGCCATGGTGTAAAAATCTAAATCTGCCTTCCAGAAACCATATGGCGTTCCCTTCCTTCTGCGCCCTGCCGTGTGCCCGTACAGCGGTTTACAATCACATATGGGGTGTTTCTACAAACAACAAAATCAGGGCAATAAATATTTAGTTTTGTTTGACTGGTAACCCTTTCTTTATTACCGGAAAACATGGATTAAAAAGGAATTTTTGCCAAAAAATGGGTGTTTTTAGCACAGTTTTTATTTTATTTTTTTAACGCTGTTCATCCGAGGGGTTGGGTCAAAGGTTATTTTTATAGGGAATATTATTACGGACGCGCAGATAACTAATATGTCTACTTTTTTAAATTTATTTAGATTTTACACTATATGATCATTTTTAGGAACAATAAATAAATAATTTTACTATCTCCGTAGCCTGGGAGCTACAGTTTTTTTTTTTTTGTTGGGGGACTATCTAATGTAGGGGCTCATTTTTTGTGGGATGAGATGGCGGTTTTATTGGCACTATTTGGGGTGCATATGACATTTGGATTGCTCGCTATTACACTTTTTGTGATGTTAGGTGACAATAAAAATTGCGTTTTTTGACATAGTTTTTATTTTTTTGAAGTCGTTTATCTGAGGGGCCAGTTTATGGGGTATTTTTATACAGCAGATTCTTACGGACGCAGCGATGCCCAATATGTATGGCTCTCAGACTTAGGAGACACTAAAACTACAATTCCCACCATGCCCTGCTGTAGCCTGATAGCTGTAGGTTGTCTGGGCATGCTGGGAGTTGTAGTTTTACAACATCTGGAAGGCCGCAGTTTGAGGATGGCTGCACTAAAACTAATATCATTTTTGGGAAAAAAATTGTTTCCGTGTCTCCAAAGTCTGAGAGCCATAGTTTTTTTTAATATATTTTCTAGAGGATTAGGGGATTATAAAAATGTAGTACTGCATGGAAGTCTGGTACTCCCTGAAGCAACCGATAGCGCAGAGGCCCGGATGATCGGGGCACGTGTCACACTGAGGGGTGTGTCCTTCCGTATCCCCCTCTTGTGACACACTCTGAACTTTTTTTGGGGGTTCGTTCCCTCTTTCCAGTTTCCAGTATGGGGGACCACATCTGGAAAGTGTTGGCCAGGGACGACCCGGGCGCCTCCAGTTCCCGAGGTACTCCGACCTGCTCTTTCCCGGTCAGACGAGATCAGGGCCTTGAGGACGGCCTCATAGAACTGCAGGAACGTCCCTGTGCTGCCAGCGCTTCGGGACAGGACAAAAGCGTTGTACAAGGCAACCTGCACCATGTAGACCGCAACCTTTTTGTACCATGCCCGTGTTTTCCGCATGACGTTATATGGATTGAGGACTTTATCAGAGAGATCAACTCCTCCCATTTACCCATAGACGATACAATCGGGCTTGAGGACGGTTGCCGTGGTACCTCGCACAGAGACTGGGGTGGTGCCGTTACCGTGGATTGTGGTCAGTACGAGGACATCCCTCTTGTCCTTATATCTGACCAGCAGCAGGTTGTCACTGGTAAGGGCCTGGGTCTCACCCCGGGGATAGGTACCTGGAGGGGGTATAAATGAAGAGAGCGGTAACGCTCAAAACGCGTAGACCGCAACTAGGGTGTGTTTTTTCTGCTGTATGCTGATTATTTTCACTGCAATAAAGGACTACAAGGCTTTTTCTGAATAAGCTGGAGTGCTGGATTTCCCTTCATTTCTACCTGGAGGGGGTGGGCAGGGAGGCCACGCTGATTTTTCCGCACGGTCCCACAAGTGGATCTGGCGGAGAGGGACTGGAACAAGGGGATACTAGTATAAAAGTTATCCACGTACAGGTGGTAACCCTTATCTAGCAGTGGGGGCATAAGGTCCCGCTAACACCCAGAGGGGGGGGGGGGACATTCAGGGGGTTGATTACGGGAATCTCGCCCCTCGTAGATACGTAATTTGTAAGTGTACCCTGAGGCACTCTCACAAAGTGTGTACAGCTTCACGCCATACCTCGCCCGCTTAGAGGGAACATACTGGCGGAAAATGAGTCTCCCCTTGAAAGCAACGAGAGACTCATCAGCCGCGACCTCCCTTCCAGGTACATAGGCCTGCGCAAAGGTGGCCCCAAAATGATCGATGATCGGCCGTATCTTATACAGACGGTCATAGGCAGAATCATCTCGGGGAGGAAGGGGGGACGACGACGTGTCATGGCCGTACTGTAGAGTGGGGTCTGGTAGAGGACGTCCCCACTCCAGTACAGCCTGGCCCATGTGCAGCACGAGGCCCCAAAACGTCCTCATCTCAGCTGCACTGACCGGGGTCCAGCCACCGGGCCTAGCCAAAAAGGAACCTGGGTGCTGAGCAACGAACTGTTGGGCGTACAGGTTCGTCTGCTCCACCATCAGATTCACCAGTGGGTCACCGGAGACCCGAATGGACCGGAAACGCAGCAAACCGCAGGTCTGAATTGACCTGCGGTTTGCTGCGATCGCCGAGACGGGGGGCTTTGTGACAGGATGCCTGCTGAATGATTTCAGCGGGCATCCTGTTCCCATTAACCCCTGCAGCGCCACGATCTTATTTTATTCACATGACGTACCGGTACATCATGCGTCCTGAATGGGTTAAGGCGCCCGATGCCGACGCTCATCAGACCCCAGAAAAGGTGTTAATTGATATAGACAGGAGGTCGGTGGTCATGGGAGTCGGAATCCGCTAAGGAGTGTGTAACAACTCACCTGCCGAATCAACTAGCCCTGAAAATGGATGGCGCTGGAGAGTCGGGCCCATACCCGGCCATCGACGTCCGCCATACCCGGGGGCTAAACCTCGACGAGCGCCCGGTGAGCTCTCGCTGGCCCTTGAAAATCCGGGGGAGATGGTGTACCCATATCCGCAGCAGGTCTCTAAGGTGAACAGCCTCTGGCATGTTAGAACAACGTAGGTAAGGGAAGTCGAGAAGTCCTATCCGTAACTTCGGCATAAGGATTGGCTCTAAGGGCTAGGTCGGTCGTGCTGGGCGCGTGCCGCAGCTGGATGAGGCGCTGCCCTTGACCAGCCTCCCACCCTCAGTCTTGCACCCACCGCCGCCAACCCTCCCCACGCCGGGTCCCGCTGCGAGGTGGGATCTGGTGCGGGCAGGGATCAGAATGGGCTCCGCATGGTGGGGGATGGCCCGAGTTGAGGGTTCCGGCCCGGGAGAAGGGATGGGTGGCGATGGCGACGACTCTGGACACGCGCTGGGCCCTTCCTGTGGATTGCCCTAGCTGCAGTGGGCGCTTCTCACCCGCCCCTCCTTGGTTCGCCAGCGCAGTGCCCGGGCGGACGGCGCCTAGCTGATTATTATATGTTGAACTTGCATTCACCCTCTTGTATGAACCTTCATGTAGAGTGGGATATGGTTCAAGGGAAGGTTCTCCATGGCAGATGTGCCTACCTGAGGGAGTAATGTTACCTCAAGGGTATGTGGTGGTACTACCGAAGATCAGGCTGCTCCCCGAGACACATCCGGCATACCGTTATAATGATGCTTATTCATATAGTGGATCTTAGTTAGTTTTGGAATGAGATAATCAATATATCACATGTATTGTTTTATATTGCTACAGATATATTGTCTGTATATTATTACATAGTATGACCGGACATTAGTGTCTACATTATCCTGTGTGTGTCTTACCAGAAGCATGTATTCCCAGGGTATATGAGGAGGCATTGACGTTGGATTTCTGCTCAGAGAGGCCGTGGTATTCTCAGAGATAAGCCCCTGTGAAACACAAACCCCCACACATTTCTTATCTACATCGTAGATTTATGGCATCAGAACGGTCAGACCAGTTTCGGGAAATCTAGGTTTTAATTGGTTCAGGTGTCAGGATGTATCTCCCCTTTTGATATATGCTCCAGATCGGGAATGTTTAGCACATAACGTGAAGTCACATTATATAAATATATAATAATATATTTTATTTAAAAAAAGGGAGTCTTTCACCCCAAATAAGCAACTTTAAACAGTGGGACCATTCTGATCAACCAGTGCGCAGGCGCGGAGACCCCGTTCCACGGCACAGGCGCGGCAATGAAGGAGAAGATCAAGACACAGGACGGGCCGACTGGGTGAAGAGGGGGTGGTATCAGATGAAAATGACCGCGGGGCCCGGGCACCGGCTGTTACAACGCCACCCCTGGGAACCGTCACCAGAAATTTGCATATCGAATAAAAGTGATTTTAAGATGATCTGTGGATCGGACAGCATTAGGGTAAGAAGCATTTTAATGTGGCGGCTTTGTTGATCAGAATGGTCTAACTGTTCGAAATTGCTTATTTGGGGTGAAAGACTCCCTTTAACTCTTAAGTTTCCCATTAATAGATTACACAACATGCCTCCTAGGTACAGGCAGGTATCATTACACCATTCACCACAAAGCATTTTGGGTAATGTATGAGCTCATAGGTTATTACCATAAGATCACATGCTCCGACATGACTGGAAGACTTATCTAGAAGGGAGTATTCTTTTGACAAGTTTGGGAATAATGACCCATGCGGAGGGTAGGCAGGGATCCCAAGAACAAAGGACTCAGACACGTGGCCAGGAGACGCAAAGCTTTGGATTTTATCCTGGATCACGGGAAACCTTCTGAGAGCTGATTGTCCCTGCTCATCATTTGACCCTTGTTACCTATATATTGTTTATTGCCTGTGGTATCGAGTGATTACTTACCCGGTATATAGCCACATATCCACATATTGTGTGGATACGTAGTGTTAGGCACCTCGTCAATGTTGATCATTCTCTCAGCAAAGATGCATATTGCTAAAATGAGGATCAGACATTGAGACCCAGTCCCTTGGGAACTTTTATATTCCCTAGTCTCATACCAAGCTGATGAGTTTATAGTTGGTGCAATACTGCCATATACCAGAAATTGGTCAGAGGTGACAGAGTAAGGGTTAATACCTCTCATTTTCTTTAATTTGGATTATTGCATTAATTGGTGATACTCGTTATTAAATGAAAGTATAAATTGCATTTCCTGCGTTGATTTTGATTAGTGTTGGTAGATTGTGGTGTCAGCACCATCTTGTGGCACATATTGGTATTACATTTCATTGTCTATCTTTTGCACTTGTATTGATTCTATATTATTGATTTGTATCCAGGACTTTTGTATAATAAATTCATCGATATTTTTGCATAGACAATCGTACCTTGTTTTCCTTACTGCTTGCACAAAAATAATTACGATTCTCGATAAACGAGCTCGGGGGTGTTCATTTATGTCCCCCCTCTCCTCAGCAAGATCAATAACTTGATATTTTTCTTTGATCTCTTTTGCTTTATAAATCTTTCGACAATACACGTGGAAGCAATACTTGGTCTAAAAGAGGAGGGTGATGCCTCCCAGGCTCCTTTTAAGAATGCTTCAGCTTTTTTTTATTTTTTTTTATCTAAAAGGTCCCCAAGCGCTCCCGTATCATAAAAGGGAAGGGCCATTTTCCTAGTGACTTTAGATCTAGCCACATCCATTCTAGGCATCGTATCCCAAGTAGCACAGTCCTCCTCTTTAAAAGGAGATTTTCACTTAAGGTTCTTCGAAATATAAGCCGGTTAGGTTTCTTCCACTCCCCCTCGATTAAGGCCAATCCGTTTTTATGAACTGGGAAGGCCCTACGGTGTCTGGATTCCAGACCACCCAACATCACATCCTGAATGGACTTTGGTTCCTTTCTCTCTTCTATGCCCATTGTGGACCTTAAGGCTTTTCAGAGTCTATCCGTATCTTCTATTGGAACACTGTCTCTCCTTCCTCAGAAGACAGGGACGAATTCTCCGAATGCCAATCTAAGGCGGAGCATTTCATCCTCTGATGAAACTCCTGCGTGGTATCTAATCGCCTGAATTTTGGGTCTCTTGTGCCGGCCGCTCTTTTTGAAGATAGCGAGCAGTTAAACTTCAGATCTGACCAACGCCTGAAGGCGATTCCTCGGCTATCAGTGCATCCCTGACACATCCTCTTCTCCCACTCAGGTGGTAAAACAGATGACCATCTCCGCTCGCTCTTCTTTTTAGAAACCACCTTCCTGGGCTTTGCCTGAAATCACATTTAGGTATGAAGGTATCCGAGGAGAAGCAGGACTCCATAGGCCCCAGAACACTCGCACGTTACGGAGATGGATATAGCGTGCTATTGGGGCGCTGTAGCGGAGTATTTCAGGAGGATTGAGCGCCCATGTTGGACAAGCCATCCTCATATCCAGCAGATGGCCATGTTGGCTGGATCTTCTGGCCGTTACGTCTCATGCTCTCCACACGCGGCTCCTCGCTTCATCCTCCATCGCTCCCAGTACAAACTTGTCAGATGGGGGGCAATGGACTAATTATATGAGGTGAACACAGTATTAAGGGAACCCGTCACCTGAAGGACGCTTATTAAGCTGTTCATAGTAGTTTTCTAAGGCGCTTTTTCTCACTTTTCCAGCATTTAGGCTCATAGAGAAATCGCTGTTTTATTCAGCCGCTGCCCTGTGCTTCAAGTCAAGGAGGCAGTGGCCTAGGCGTCTTCGGCCCTGCTCTCCCCGCCTCCTGCTGCCTTGATTGACATCCAGCATCTCAGTGCCGGGACCACGCTCTCAGCCGGCTCCGGCGTGTACATTTAGCCGGCTTCATTCTGGCTACAGCGCATGCGCCTGCCAGTCTGTCACAATTGCGCCCGCGCCCGGCATCTATTCTACCTGTGCATATTGAGTGTGATCTCCGGCACGCCGCAGAGGCCAGCCGCACGGGCGCGATTGTGACAGACTGGCGGGTGTATGCGCTGTAGCAAGAATGAAGCCGGCTAAATGATCGTGCTGGAACCGCGCTCCTGCTGCCCTTTACTGCGCATGCGGGCCGAGAGCGCGGTCCCAGCACTGAGATGCTGGATGTCAATCAAGGCAGCAGGAGACGGGGAGAGCAGGACGGAAGACGCCTAGGCCGACGCCTCCTTGACTCCAAGCCTGACTTGAAGCACGGGGCAGCGGCTGAATAAAACAGAGATTTCTCTATGAGCCTAAATGCTGGAAAAGTGAGAAAAAGCGCCTTAGAAAACTACTATGATCAGCCTAATAAGCGTCCTTCAGGTGACGGGTCCCTTTAACGAGCAGCACCCAGTACGGACCTCCAGCCCCCCAACAAGCAACTCCTGCACACCTTGGTTATAAAATACTTTTTTACATTTTATTGTTGGGTTTATACACTAAAAAAGTAATAAATACCATAAAAAGCAAGTAATTGAGGCACTTAAGTCCCGGCAGTGGGAGGCGGCTTGTCCCACCGCGGGGTCACATACTACTACCTTCTCTCGCACAAGGCACAGGCCACGTCCTGAAGACGCCATCAGGTTCACAGCCACAGCATTACATAGGTATAACATGTCAGTAACATAAGCTTAAACCGCTCGCACGAGTCCCTCCCCTCCCCCGCCTTACGCCGAGGGAGGAACAAAACAAGAACACTGCTAATATGGAGAAACAATAATACTTCATAGTAACGGCGGCGGCGTCCGTACCGTCTGCTCTACGTCATACATGTGCGCTTATATAATTAGTGTCCGAGGCCGACAGAGGTCTCCACGTCCTCGCGTACCTTATTAGCCACCATCTCAGATGCTAGATTTGGTCATTGGGTATAAATGGTGGACTTTTTCACCCAGAATTCCTCACCGTAGGCCTCTACGCTCGTCTAGATGACTGAAATGTATTAGTTTTAACGGCCGCACGGACTTACAGCTTCCCCCCCCCCCTCGTCACATGACATCAACAAAGAACTCGCTGGGGTTGCCCATGGCCATGTGAAAGGACTGGCGGCTGGCCGTCAGCTCGGGAGGAACGGATGCCAGGTCTCGAGCAAGAGGCGGCGCACCAGGAGGAACAGAAGAGGAAGGGCATGAGGATGGTGGAGGGAGAGGTGGGGGGGGCATCATCATCAGCATCATGGGGTTGTAGGACAGCGGGACCCCCGGAGCAGGATAGGAGTGCACAGAGGGAGGGTGGTGAGCAGCTTGAGAGCGAGCGGATGTGGAGCGTTCACTGGGGGGCCCAGCCTCCCCACCTCTCCTCAGGCTGCTCCGGGTGGAGTATTCAGACTCGCTACCGGAGCCGGACTTGGAGTCTCCTCCACCTGCAGAACGATCCTCCTTCTGGACACCGCGGCCCCCATCACTGCGCGTAGAGCCACTGCTCCTGCTCCCTGTGGAGGAAACAAGAGGATTCACACACCGAGCGCCAAACTGACTGGACGCCGAGGAGCAGCTAGGGCTCCGACAATGGCGTCCTCATGGAACGTTCTGGAGCCTGTGGGCACTCACCTTCACTGTGCTGGCTCCCAGCACTGCCCAGGCCATAGCTGTAGGAGGACAGCTCGTGGTAGGCAGGTGGCTGGGCGCTGTACGGATGGGGGGCAGGATACTGATAGGAGAAGGTGGGAAGAAGAGGCCATGGTGATGCTCCAGGAAGGGGCAGAGGAGCCAGTGTGTCCTGGTCAGAAGCTCCACTCGATCCATCGTTATCATTGAGGGACAGGTTGGCCATATCTGTGAGAAAGCAGAGGACAGCGACATGACAACAGCGCCCCTCACAGGCCCAGCCGCCATACTGCCACTCATCAGACACTCACAGTTCTCGCAGCTGGTCAGGTCACCAAAGATGTAGTAGCACTGCTCAGAGAAGGTGATCTTATTCACCGTGTGACGGATGAATCCGGCCTTCAGCAAATTGCTGGCGAATTTCCGAGCCTCGCGTCGGTCCTGGAAGCCTTCAACGTGGTGATACAACCAGTCCACCACATCTGAACCTGAGGGAGCGCCCGGAAGGCCACATCAGCTTCGTACAGGCAGTCTTCTCTACATTACACTCACCTTACATTCAGGGTCTGGGCCGCGTGGACACTCACCTAGGAAGGCATTGGGGATCGTGATCTTCAGCCACATGCGATCTCTAACCTCAAGGCCGGATTCGGGAGAGGCCATGACCTTGACCACAGAAGACAAATCTGTATGTATGGAGAGGCTGAAGAGAGACACTGGAGGGAGGGCATGAGAGACTGCAAAGAGAGAGAGACAGTAAGGAGAGCACTACCTCAGAACACGTACGACACACATGGAGCGCACTCACGTTCAGTCTCGGTCACAGATGTGCTGGAGTTCATACTACTCATGGATGCACTGCCCGGATACACGGGGAAAGAGCCGCTCATGGCAGCAGAGTGAGACACCCAGGCTGCAGGGTCGATCGGCTGAATGGGCTCATCTACAAAGAAGAACCACGTGTCAAGATGATGGACGGGAGGAAGAATGGGGGCGGCGGGAGAGAGGCGAGGGGCGGCGGGAGATGAGGAATGTAAGAGGAGGCGGAGACCATGAGGGATGGGAGAGAAGCAGCGGGAGAGGCGAGGGGCGGTGGGAGAGAAGCGGAGGGAGAGGCGAGGGGCGGCAGGAGAGAAGCGGAGGGAGAGGCGAGGGGCGGCGGGAGTGGCGACAGATGAAGAATGTAAGAGGAGGTGGAGACCATGAGGGATGGGAGAGAAGCGGAGGGAGAGGCGACAGATGAAGAATGTAAGAGGAGGCGGAGACCATGAGGGATGAGAGAGAAGCGGCAGGAGAGGCGAGGGGCGGAGGGAGAGAAGTGGAGGGAGAGGCGAGGGGCGGCGGGAGAGGCGACAGATGAAGAATGTAAGAGGAGGTGGAGACCATGAAGGATGGGAGAGAAGCGACAGGAGAGGCGAGGGCGGCGGAGAGAAGCGGAGGGAGAGGCGAGGGGCGGCAGGAAAGGCGACAGGTGAAGAATGTAAGAGGAGGTGGAGACCATGAAGGATGGGAGAGAAGCGACAGGAGAGGCGAGGGGCGGCGGGAGAGAAGCGGAGGGAGAGGCGAGGGGCGGCAGGAAAGGCGACAGGTGAAGAATGTAAGAGGAGGTGGAGACCATGAGGGATGAGAGAGAAGCGGCGGGAGAGGCGAGGGGCGGCGGGAGAGGCGACAGATGAAGAATGTAAGAGGAGGTGGAGACCATGAGGGATGAGAGAGAAGCGGCGGGAGAGGCGACAGATGAAGAATGTAAGAGGAGGTGGAGACCATGAGGGATGAGAGAGAAGCGGCAGGAGAGGCGACAGATGAAGAATGTAAGAGGAGGCGGAGACCATGAGGGATGAGAGAGAAGCGGCGGGAGAGGCGAGGGGCGGCGGGAGAGAAGTGGAGGGAGAGGCGAGGGGCGGCAGGAGAGGCGACAGATGAAGAATGTAAGAGGAGGTGGAGACCATGAGGGATGGGAGAGAAGCGACAGGAGAGGCGAGGGGCGGCGGGAGAGGCGAGGGGCGGCGGGAGAGGCGACAGATGAAGAATGTAAGAGGAGGTGGAGACCATGAGGGATGAGAGAGAAGCGGCGGGAGAGGCGACAGATGAAGAATGTAAGAGGAGGTGGAGACCATGAGGGATGAGAGAGAAGCGGCGGGAGAGGCGAGGGGCGGAGGGAGAGAAGTGGAGGGAGAGGCGAGGGCGGTGGAGAGGCGACAGATGAAGAATGTAAGAGGAGGCGGAGACCATGAGGGATGAGAGAGAAGCGGCAGGAGAGGCGAGGGGCGGCGGGAGAGAAGTGGAGGGAGAGGCGAGGGGCGGCAGGAGAGGCGACAGATGAAGAATGTAAGAGGAGGTGGAGACCATGAGGGATGAGAGAGAAGCGGCGGGAGAGGCGAGGGGCGGAGGGAGAGAAGTGGAGGGAGAGGCGAGGGGCGGCGGGAGAGGCGACAGATGAAGAATGTAAGAGGAGGCGGAGACCATGAGGGATGAGAGAGAAGCGGCAGGAGAGGCGACAGATGAAGAATGTAAGAGGAGGCGGAGACCATGAGGGATGGGAGAGAAGCGGCAGGAGAGGCAAGGGGCGGCGGGAGAGAAGCGGCGGGAGAGGCGAGGGGCGGAGGGAGAGAAGTGGAGGGAGAGGCGAGGGGCGGCGGGAGAGGCGACAGATGAAGAATGTAAGAGGAGGCGGAGACCATGAGGGATGAGAGAGAAGCGGCAGGAGAGGCGAGGGGCGGCGGGAGAGAAGTGGAGGGAGAGGCGAGGGGCGGCGGGAGAGGCGACAGATGAAGAATGTAAGAGGAGGTGGAGACCATGAGGGATGAGAGAGAAGCGGCGGGAGAGGCGAGGGGCGGAGGGAGAGAAGTGGAGGGAGAGGCGAGGGGCGGCGGGAGAGGCGACAGATGAAGAATGTAAGAGGAGGCGGAGACCATGAGGGATGAGAGAGAAGCGGCGGGAGAGGCAAGGGGCGGCGGGAGAGAAGTGGAGGGAGAGGCGAGGGGCGGCGGGAGAGGCGAGGGGCGGCGGGAGAGAAGTGGAGGGAGAGGCGAGGGGCGGCGGGAGAGGTGACAGATGAAGAATGTAAGAGGAGGCGGAGACCATGAGGGATGGGAGAGAAGGAGGGGGACTGGAATGGGGCGATGAGAGGAGAGGAAGTACTCACTGCGCGGCAGCGTGAAGTAACCCTGCGGAGATGGATCCCAGCACTTTGCCACAGTTAAGACGATGGGTCTGAAAGACAGTTACAAAAAAAGTCACCCAGAGGCTGGGAGACCCCAAGCCAAGGCTGTACGCCTCACCGCCACACCTGACCCTACACATATATAACCGTACACTTCACCGCCATCCTCCACTCCTGCCCCTACATATATATAACCGTACACTTCACCGCCATCCTCCACTCCTGCCCCTACATATATATAACCGTACACTTCACCGCCATCCTCCACTCCTGCCCCTACATATATATAACCGTACACTTCACCGCCATCCTCCACTCCTGCCCCTACATATATATAACCGTACACTTCACCGCCATCCTCCACTCCTGCCCCTACATATATATAACCGTACACTTCACCGCCATCCTCCACTCCTGCCCCTACATATATATAACCGTACACTTCACCGCCATCCTCCACTCCTGCCCCTACATATATATAACCGTACACTTCACCGCCATCCTCCACTCCTGCCCCTACATATATATAACCGTACACTTCACCGCCATCCTCCACTCCTGCCCCTACATATATATAACCGTACACTTCACCGCCATCCTCCACTCCTGCCCCTACATATATATAACCGTACACTTCACCGCCATCCTCCACTCCTGCCCCTACATATATATAACCGTACACTTCACCGCCATCCTCCACTCCTGCCCCTACATATATATAACCGTACACTTCACCGCCATCCTCCACTCCTGCCCCTACATATATATAACCGTACACTTCACCGCCATCCTCCACTCCTGCCCCTACATATATATAACCGTACACTTCACCGCCATCCTCCACTCCTGCCCCTACATATATATAACCGTACACTTCACCGCCATCCTCCACTCCTGCCCCTACATATATATAACCGTACACTTCACCGCCATCCTCCACTCCTGCCCCTACATATATATAACCGTACACTTCTCCGCCATCCTCCACTCCTGCCCCTACATATATATAACCGTACACTTCACCGCCATCCTCCACTCCTGCCCCTACATATATATAACCGTACACTTCACCGCCATCCTCCACTCCTGCCCCTACATATATATAACCGTACACTTCACCGCCATCCTCCACTCCTGCCCCTACATATATATAACCGTACACTTCTCCGCCATCCTCCACTCCTGCCCCTACATATATATAACCGTACACTTCACCGCCATCCTCCACTCCTGCCCCTACATATATATAACCGTACACTTCTCCGCCATCCTCCACTCCTGCCCCTACATATATATAACCGTACACTTCACCGCCATCCTCCACTCCTGCCCCTACATATATATAACCGTACACTTCACCGCCATCCTCCACTCCTGCCCCTACATATATATAACCGTACACTTCACCGCCATCCTCCACTCCTGCCCCTACATATATATAACCGTACACTTCACCGCCATCCTCCACTCCTGCCCCTACATATATATAACCGTACACTTCACCGCCATCCTCCACTCCTGCCCCTACATATATATAACCGTACACTTCACCGCCATCCTCCACTCCTGCCCCTACATATATATAACCGTACACTTCACCGCCATCCTCCACTCCTGCCCCTACATATATATAACCGTACACTTCACCGCCATCCTCCACTCCTGCCCCTACATATATATAACCGTACACTTCACCGCCATCCTCCACTCCTGCCCCTACATATATATAACCGTACACTTCACCGCCATCCTCCACTCCTGCCCCTACATATATATAACCGTACACTTCACCGCCATCCTCCACTCCTGCCCCTACATATATATAACCGTACACTTCACCGCCATCCTCCACTCCTGCCCCTACATATATATAACCGTACACTTCACCGCCATCCTCCACTCCTGCCCCTACATATATATAACCGCACACTTCTCTGCCATCCTCCACTCCTGCCCCTACATATATATAACCGTACACTTCACCGCCATCCTCCACTCCTGCCCTACATATATATAACTGTACACTTCACCGCCATCCGCCACTCCTGCCCCTACATATATATAACCATACACTTCACCGCCATCCTCCACTCCTGCCCCTACATATATATAACCGTACACTTCTCCGCCATCCTCCACTCCTGCCCCTACATATATATAACCGTACACTTCACCGCCATCCTCCACTCCTGCCCCTACATATATATAACCGTACACTTCACCGCCATCCTCCACTCCTGCCCCTACATATATATAACCGTACACTTCACCGCCATCCTCCACTCCTGCCCCTACATATATATAACCGTACACTTCACCGCCATCCTCCACTCCTGCCCCTACATATATATAACCGTACACTTCACCGCCATCCTCCACTCCTGCCCCTACATATATATAACCGTACACTTCACCGCCATCCTCCACTCCTGCCCCTACATATATATAACCGTACACTTCACCGCCATCCTCCACTCCTGCCCCTACATATATATATAACCGTACACTTCACCGCCATCCTCCACTCCTGCCCCTACATATATATAACCGTACACTTCACCGCCATCCTCCACTCCTGCCCTACATATATATAACCGTACACTTCACCGCCATCCTCCACTCCTGCCCCTACATATATATAAAGGTACACTTCACCGCCATCCTCCACTCCTGCCCTACATATATATAACCGTACACTTCACCGCCATCCTCCACTCCTGCCCCTACATATATATATAACCGTACACTTCTCCTCCATCCTCCACTCCTGCCCCTACATATATATATAACCGTACACTTCACCGCCATCCTCCACTCCTGCCCTACATATATATAACCGTACACTTCACCGCCATCCTCCACTCCTGCCCCTACATATATATAACCGTACACTTCTCCGCCATCCTCCACTCCTGCCCCTACATATATATAACCGTACACTTCTCCGCCATCCTCCACTCCTGCCCCTACATATATATAACCGTACACTTCTCCGCCATCCTCCACTCCTGCCCCTACATATATATATAACCGTACACTTCTCCTCCATCCTCCACTCCTGCCCCTACATATATATATATAACCGTACACTTCTCCTCCATCCTCCACTCCTGCCCTACATATATATAACCGTACACTTCTCCGCCATCCTCCACTCCTCCCCTACATATATATATATAACCGTACACTTCACCGCCATCCTCCACTCCTGTCCCTACATATATATAACCGTACACTTCACCGCCATCCTCCACTCCTGACCCTACATATATATAACCGTACACTTCACCGCCATCCTCCACTCCTGCCCCTACATATATATAACCGTACACTTCTCCGCTATCCTCCACTCCTGCCCTACATATATATAACCGTACACTTCACCGCTATCCTCCACTCCTGCCCCTACATATATATATAACCGTACACTCCACCGCCATCCTCCACTCCTGCCCCTACATATATATAACCGTACACTTCACCGCCATCCTCCACTCCTGCCCTACATATATATAACCGTACACTTCACCGCCATCCTCCACTCCTGCCCTACATATAAATAACCGTACACTTCACCGCTATCCTCCACTCCTGCCCCTACATATATATAACCGTACACTTCACCGCCATCCTCCACTCCTGCCCCTACATATATAACCGTACACTTCACCGCCATCCTCCACTCCTGCCCCTACATATATATAACCGTACACTTCTCCGCCATCCTCCACTCCTGCCCTACATATAAATAACCGTACACTTCACCGCTATCCTCCACTCCTGCCCTACATATATATAACCGTACACTTCTCCATCCTCCACTCCTGCCCTACATATATATAACCGTACACTTCTCCATCCTCCACTCCTGCCCTACATATATATAACCGTACACTTCACCGCTATCCTCCACTCCTGCCCCTACATATATATAACCGTACACTTCACCGCCATCCTCCACTCCTGCCCCTACATATATAAAACCGTACACTTCACCGCCATCCTCCACTCCTGCCCCTATGACCGTACACTTCACCGCTATCCTCCACTCCTGCCCCTACATATATACACCAAAAGCCTCTGCTCCCGCCCGCATCTCTAGAGTGACGCCCCTCACGCACCCAGGTTTATGGACGATGTCTCGCAGGACTCGGACGGCGTCATCGTTGCTCATGTTTTCAAAGTTTATGTCATTAACCTGCAAAACAGATGAGAGTCAGGACCAGGAAAGATCATGAGGAGAGCAGCGAACGGGGATGTGGACTCACCTGCAGCAGCATATCCCCCGGCTCAATCCTCCCGTCAGCGGCTACCGCCCCACCCTTCATTATGGACCCGATGTAAATCCCTCCGTCGCCGCGCTCGTTACTCTGTCCCACAATGGAAATGCCGAGGAAGTTGTACTTCTCTGCATGTAAACAGGACAGGCAGAGTGAGGAGGGGGCCCGAGCCCCACAGGACAGGCAGAGTGAGGAGGGGGCCCGAGCCCCACAGGACAGGCAGAGTGAGGAGGGGGCCCGAGCCCCACAGGACAGGCAGAGTGAGGAGGGGGCCCGAGCCCCACAGGACAGGCAGAGTGAGGAGGGGGCCCGAGCCCCACAGGACAGGCAGAGTGAGGAGGGGGCCCGAGCCCCACAGGACAGGCAGAGTGAGGAGGGGGCCCGAGCCCCACAAGATAAGGCAGAGTGAGGAGGGGGCCTGAGCCCCACAAGATAAGGCAGAGTGAGGAGGGGGCCCGAGCCCCACAAGATAAGGCAGAGTGAGGAGGGGGCCCGAGCCCCACAAGATAAGGCAGAGTGAGGAGGGGGCCCGAGCCCCACAAGATAAGGCAGAGTGAGGAGGGGGCCCGAGCCCCACAAGAAAGGCAGAGTGAGGAGGGGGCCTCCGCTCCAATACATGACACACGGGCCCCACACTCACCCATGTTTAATGTCACGGTGATGATGTTCAGGGACATGGTGGAGTCAGTCACACTGCTGAGCGAGGACGCCTGAAAGACACAGAGAGCGGCTGTAGAGGAGCAGTGTGGGGGATGGGCACTACAGCCCTCCACACTCTGCTCACCCTGTCCAAGCGCGGGGGCCGCTGCTTACGCCTTCGGCGGTGACGTTTCAGCAAACGAGACGCGCTGCTCTGCTCGGTAGAACTGCTGAACCTAAAGGGGGAGAAACAGAGGGTACAACATCAGAATACAGCCCCCCAAATAAGGGGGCGAGAGCAGTGCATGCTGGGAGCACAGACCCCGGACATGAGCTCCCCAGTACAGAGCAGTGCATGCTGGGAGCACAGACCCAGGACATGAGCGCCCTGTAGAGAGCAGTGCATGCTGGGAGCACAGACCCTGAACATGAGCTCCCCATAGAGAGCAGTGCATGCTGGGAGCACAGACCCCGGACATGAGCGACCCGTAGAGAGCAGTGCATGCTGGGAGCACAGACCCCGGACATGAGCTCCCCAGTAGAGAGCAGTGCATGCTGGGAGCACAGACCCCGGACATGAGCTCCCCAGTAGAGAGCAGTGCATGCTGGGAGCACAGACCCAGGACATGAGCGCCCTGTAGAGAGCAGTGCATGCTGGGAGCACAGACCCCGGACATGAGCTCCCCAGTAGAGAGCAGTGCATGCTGGGAGCACAGACCCTGGACATGAGCTCCCCAGTACAGAGCAGTGCATGCTGGGAGCACAGACCCCGGACATGAGCTCCCCAGTACAGAGCAGTGCATGCTGGGAGCACAGACCCCGGACATGAGCGCCCTGTAGAGAGCAGTGCATGCTGGGAGCACAGACCCTGGACATGAGCTCCCCAGTAGAGAGCAGTGCATGCTGGGAGCACAGACCCCGGACATGAGCTCCCCAGTAGAGAGCAGTGCATGCTGGGAGCACAGACCAGGACATGAGCTCCCCAGTAGAGAGCAGTGCATGCTGGGAGCACAGACCCTGGACATGAGCTCCCCAGTAGAGAGCAGTGCATGCTGGGAGCACAGACCAGGACATGAGCTCCCTGTAGAGAGCAGTGCATGCTGGGAGCACAGACCCCGGACATGAGCGCCCTGTAGAGAGCAGTGCATGCTGGGAGCACAGACCCCGGACATGAGCGCCCTGTAGAGAGCAATGCATGCTGGGAGCACAGACACCGGACATGAGCTCCCCAGTACAGAGCAGTACATGCTGGGAGCACAGACCCAGGACATGAGCTCCCCAGTAGAGAGCAGTGCATGCTGGGAGCACAGACCCTGGACATGAGCTCCCCAGTACAGAGCAGTGCATGCTGGGAGCACAGACCCTGAACATGAGCTCCCCATAGAGAGCAGTGCATGCTGGGAGCACAGACCCCGGACATGAGCGACCCGTAGAGAGCAGTGCATGCTGGGAGCACAGACCCCGGACATGAGCGACCCGTAGAGAGCAGTGCATGCTGGGAGCACAGACCCCGGACATGAGCTCCCCAGTAGAGAGCAGTGCATGCTGGGAGCACAGACCCTGGACATGAGCTCCCCAGTAGAGAGCAGTGCATGCTGGGAGCACAGACCCTGAACATGAGCTCCCCAGTAGAGAGCAGTGCATGCTGGGAGCACAGACCCCAGACATGAGCTCCCCAGTAGAGAGCAGTGCATGCTGGGAGCACAGACCCCGGACATGAGCGACCCGTAGAGAGCAGTGCATGCTGGGAGCACAGACCCCGGACATGAGCTCCCCAGTACAGAGCAGTGCATGCTGGGAGCACAGACCCCAGACATGAGCTCCCCAGTAGAGAGCAGTGCATGCTGGAAGCACAGACCCTGGATATGAGCGCCCGGCGCGGCGCAGTGCGTGCTGGGCTCAGTACCTGCTCATGGCGTCGTCCTCCTCAGAGTCACAGATGCTGGTCTCTATCTCACTGGTCAGGAGGGTGGAGGACGATTCGTACCCGGACAAGTGACGATCAATGCGACCATTCACGGCCCGGACGCCTGCTGCAATGAAACCAGCATAATCAGCACCTGGAAGGACCTCAGAAAGGCACCCCAAAACGCTTCCCCCCCGCCACCTGGAGAAGACTAGATCTGTTCCTGTCACCTTGGTCTCCACTTTCTCTCCTCCGCGGCCGCTCACGGCGTACAGACACCACAGAGTCCGTCTCCGTCTCCTGGTCCAGGTTCTCGGCGCTGTCAGACACCAGAGGACTAAAAGCGACAAATCCTTATAATCCAACCATAACATCACGCCGCGCGATAAACGGGTCAGTGCCGATACACGGGTCAGGTGGGTGGTAACAGCCGTGGCAACACCCGGGTCAGGTGGAGGGGGGATATTGGTTAACAGCAGCGCAGATGGGTGGGGCAGGGGGTCTGGGGGGACAGCCGCGCTGATACACGGGGTGCAGACCAGCGGATGGACTCGGTTAGGTGTTGCTGAGGGGTCAGCTTTGCAGATGGAGGAGGAGGAGGGGTACTATGTACTCACTGGAAGGAGGGGGGCCTCGAGTCCCCAATGCCACTGGTTCTCTCTGCCGGGGGCGGGGGCAGTGGAGGCGGCAGCGGGGAGGGCTCGGGTCTGATATCTGGAGGAGGGGCTGGAGCAGGCTCAGGAGGTGCGTTCTCCGCAGATACCAGCTGTCGTGGAATAAAAAGGGTTATTACGTCAGGATAGGGGGAATAAGGGAGAGAGGGGAACGGTCCAAAACAGACTCACCCAGGACACCACACGGCCATTAAAACACGGCAGCTTAGCGTTATCATCCGAGATCTCCTCCTTCACCACCCTGCAGACAAGCAGACATTATGTCAAGATGGCGGAAAATGGGTGGAGCTAGAGCAGCAGGTGACCGCGGGACAAGGGCCAGATATAATATTTCATCCCACAAGGGAGGAGAAAGAAGAGAAGGGGACGGAAGAGGCGGAGGAGGAGGAGAAAGAAGAGAAGGGGACGGAGGAGGAGGAGGAGGAGGAGAAAGAAGAGAGGGGGACGGAGGAGGAGAAGGAGGAGGAGGAGGAGAAAGAAGAGAGGGGGACGGAGGAGGAAAAAGAAGAGAGGGGGACGGAGGAGGAGAAAGAAGAGAGGGGGACGGAGGAGGAGAAAGAAGAGAGAGAGGGACGGAGGAGGAGAAGGAGGGGGACGGAGGAGGAGAGAAGAAGAGAGGGGGACGGAGGAGGAGGAGGAGAAAGAAGAGAGGGGGACGGAGGAGGAGGAGGAGGGAGGAGAAAGAAGAGAGGGGACTGGAAGAGGAGGAGAAAGAGAGAGAGGGAGGACGGAGGAGGAGGAAAAAAGAGAAGGAGGAGGAGGAGGAGAGAAGAAGAGAAGGAGGAGGACGGAAGGAGGAGGAGGAGGAGAAAGAAGAGAGGGGGACGGAAGGAGGAGGAGGAGGAGAAGAAAGAAGAGAGAGGGACGGAGGAGGAGGAGGAGGAGAGAGAAGAGAGGGGGACGGAGGGAGGAGAGAAAAGAAGAGAGGGGACAGAGGAGGAGGAGGAGGAGAGAAGAGAGAGGGACGGAAGGAGAGGAGGAGGAAGGAGAAAGAAGAGAGGGGACCGGAGGAGGAGGAAGGAAGGAGGAGGAGAAAGAAGAGAGGGGGACGGAAGGGGAGGGAGGAAGGAGGAGGAGGAGGAGGAGGAGAAAAGAAGAGAGGGGACGGAAGGGGAGGGAGGAGGAGGAGAAGAAAGAAGAGAGGGGGACGGAGGAGGAGGAGGAGGAGGAGGAGGAGAAAGAAGAGAGGGGGACGGAAGGGGAGGAGGAGGAGGAGGAGAAAGAAGAGAGGGGGACGGAAGGGGAGGAGGAGGAGGAGGAGAAGAAAGAAGAGAGGGGGACGGAAGAGGAGGAGAAGAAAAGAGGAGGAGAAGAAAAGAGGAGGAGAAGAAAAGAGGAGGAGGAGGAGGAGGAGGAGAAAGAAGAGAGGGGGACGGAGGAGGAGGAGGAGGAGAAAGAAGAGAGGGGGACGGAAGGGGACGAGGAGGAGGAGGAGAAAGAAGAGAAGGGGACGGAGGAGGCGGAGAAAGAAGAGAGGGGGGCGGAAGAGGCGGAGAAAGAAGAGAAGGGGGCGGAAGAGGAGAAAAAAGAAGAGAGGGGGCGGAAGAGGCGGAGAAAGAAGAGAGAGGGAAGAAGCGGAGAAAGAAGAGAGGGAGGCGGAAGAGGCGGAGAAAGAAGAGAGGAGGCGGAAGAGGCGGAGAAAGAAGAGAGGGACGGAAGAGGCGGAGAAAGAAGAGAGGGAGGCGGAAGAGCGGAGAAAGAAGAGAGGGGGCGGAAGAGGCGGAGAAAGAAGAGAGAGAGGCGGAAGAGGCGGAGAAAGAAGAGAGGGGACGGAAGAGGCGGAGAAAGAAAGAGAGAGGGCGGAAGACGGAGAAAGAAGAGAGGAGCGGAAGAGGCGGAGAAAGAAGAGAGAGGGGTGAAGAGGCGGAGAAAGAAGAGAGGGGCGGAAGAGGAGGAAAAAGAAGAGAGGGAGGCGGAAGAGAGCGAGAAAAAGAAGAGAGGGGCGGAAGAGGCGGAGAAAGAAGAGAGGAGGCGGAAGAGGCGGAGAAAGAAGAGAGGGGCGGAAGAGGACGGAGAAAAAGAAGAGAGAGGGGGAAGAGGCGGAGAAAGAAGAGAGGGGCGAAGAGGCGGAGAAAGAAGAGAGGGGGACGGAAGAGGCGGAGGAGGAGAAAGAAGAGAGGGGGACGGAGGAGGAGGAGGAGAAAGAAGAGGAGGAGGGGGACGGAGGAGGAGGAGGAGAAACAAGAGGAGGAGGGGGACGAGGAGGAGGAGGAGAAAGAAGAGGAGGAGGAGGAGAAAGAAAGAGGAGGAGGAGGAGAAAGAAAGAGGAGGAGGAGGAGAGAAGAAGAAAGAGGGGGACTGGAAGAAGGAGGAGGAGAAAGAAGAGAGGGGACGGAAGAGGAGGAGGAGGAGAAAGAAGAGAGAGGGACTGGAAGAGGAGGAGGAGAAAGAAGAGAGGGGGACGGAAGAGGAGGAGGAGAAAGAAGAGAGGGGGACGGAAGAGGAGGAGGAGAAAGAAAGAGAGGGGACTGGAAGAGGAGGAGGAGAAAGAAGAGAGGGGGACGGAAGAGGAGGAGGAGAAAGAAGAGAGGGGGACAAGGAGGAGGAGGAGGAGAAAGAAGAGAGGGGGACAAGGAGGAGGAGGAGGAGAAAGAAGAGAGGGGGACAAGGAGGAGGAGGAGGAGAAAGAAGAGAGGGGGACGGAAGGGGACGAGGAGGAGAAAGAAGAGAGGGGGACGGAAGGGGACGAGGAGGAGAAAGAAGAGAGGGGGACGGAAGGGGACGAGGAGGAGAAAGAAGAGAGGGGGACGGAAGGGGACGAGGAGGAGAAAGAAGAGAGGGGGGCGGAAGAGGACGAGGAGGAGAAAGAAGAGAGGGGGGCGGAAGAGGAGGAGGAGGAGGAGAAAGAAGAGAGGGGGACGGAAGAGGAGGAGGAGGAGGAGGAGGAGGAGGAGAAAGAAGAGAGAGGGACGGAAGAGGAGGAGGAGGAGGAGGAGAGGAGGAGAAAGAAGAGAGGGGGGCGGAAGAGGAGGAGGAGGAGGAGGAGAAAGAAGAGAGGGGGACGGAAGAGGAGGAGAAAGAAGAGAGGGGGACGGAAGAGGAGGAGAAAGAAGAGAGAGGGACGGAAGAGGAGGAGAAAGAAGAGAGAGGGGACGGAAGAGGAGGAGAAAGAAGAGAGGGGACGGAAGAGGAGGAGAAAGAAGAGAGGGGGACGGAAGAGGAGGAGAAAGAAGAGAGGGGGACGGAAGAGGAGGAGAAAGAAGAGAGGGGGACGGAAGAGGAGGAGAAAGAAGAGAGGGGGACGGAAGAGGAGGAGAAAGAAGAGAGGGGGACGGAAGAGGAAGAGAAAGAAGAGAGGGGGACGGAAGAGGAGGAGAAAGAAGAGAGGGACGGAAGAGGAGGAGGAGAAAGAAGAGAGGGGACTGAAGAGGAGGAGGAGAAAGAAGAGAGGGGACGGAAGAGGAGGAGGAGAAAGAAGAGAGGGGACAGAGGAGGAGGAGAAAGAAGAGAGGGGGACAGAGGAGGAGGAGAAAGAAGAGAGGGGGACGGAGGAGGAGGAGGAGAAAGAAGAGGAGGAGGAGAAAGAAGAGAGGGGGACGGAAGAGGAGGAGGAGAAAGAAGAGAGGGGGACGGAAGAGGAGGAGGAGGAGAAAGAAGAGAGGGGGACGGAAGAGGAGGAGGAGAAAGAAGAGAGGGGGACGGAAGAGGAGGAGGAGAAAGAAGAGGAGGAGGACGGAAGAGGAGGAGGAGAAAGAAGAGAGGGGGACGGAAGAGGAGGAGGAGAAAGAAGAGAGGGGGACGGAAGAGGAGGAGAAAGAGGGGGACGGAAGAGGAGGAGAAAGAGGGGGACGGAAGAGGAGGAGGAGAAAGAGGGGGACGGAAGAGGAGGAGGAGAAAGAGGGGACTGGAAGAGGAGGAGGAGAAAGAGGGGACGGAAGAGGAGGAGGAGGAGAAAGAGGGGACTGGAAGAGGAGGAG
Source organism: Bufotes viridis (assembly GCA_033119425.1). NCBI lineage: Eukaryota > Metazoa > Chordata > Amphibia > Anura > Bufonidae > Bufotes > Bufotes viridis. The sequence continues at coordinate 3,231,903 of CM065590.1, read as the reverse complement.
GAGAAAAGAAGAGAGGGAGACGGAAGAGGAGGAGGAGAAAGAAGAGAGGGGGACGGAAGAGGAGGAGGAGAAAGAAGAGAGGGGAGACGGAAGAGGAGGAGGAGAAAGAAGAGAGGGGGACAGAGGAGGAAGAGAAAGAAGAGAGGGGGACAGAGGAGGAGGAGAAAGAAGAGAGGGGGACAGAGGAGGAGGAGAAAGAAGAGAGGGGGACAGAGGAGGAGGAGAAAGAAGAGAGGGGGACGGAAGAGGAGGAGGAGAAAGAAGAGAGGGGGACGGAAGAGGAGGAGGAGAAAGAAGAGAGGGGGACGGAAGAGGAGGAGGAGAAAGAAGAGAGGGGGACTGAAGAGGAGGAGGAGAGAGAGAAGAGGAGGAGGAGAAAGAAGAGGGGGACTGGAGGAGGAGGAGGAGGAGGAGGAGAATGAAGAGGAGGAGGAGAAAGAAGAGAGGGGGACGGAAGAGGAGGAGGAGAAAGAAGAGAGGGGGGCGGAAGAGGAGGAGGAGAAAGAAGAGGAGGAGGACGGAAGAGGAGGAGGAGAAAGAAGAGGAGGAGGACGGAAGAGGAGGAGGAGAAAGAAGAGGAGGAGGACGGAAGAGGAGGAGGAGAAAGAAGAGGAGGAGGACGGAAGAGGAGGAGGAGAAAGAAGAGGAGGAGGAGGAGAAAGAAGAGAGGGGGACGGAAGAGGAGAAAGAAGAGAGGGGGACGGAAGAGGAGGAGGAGAAAGAAGGGGGACGGAAGAGGAGGAGGAGAGAAGAGGGGGACTGGAAGAGGAGGAGGAGGAGAAAGAGGGGGACTGGAAGAGGAGGAGGAGGAGAAAGAGGGGGACTGGAAGAGGAGGAGGAGGAGAAAAAGAGGGGGACGGAAGAGGAGGAGGAGGAGAGAAAGAGGGGGACTGGAAGAGAGAGGAGGAGGAGAGAAAGAGGGGGACGGAAGAGGAGGAGGGAGGAGAAAGAGGGGACGGAGAGAGGAGGAGGAGAAAGAAGAGAGGGGGACGGAAGAGGAGGAGAGAGAAAGAAGAGAGGGGACGGAAGAGGAGGAGGAGAAAGAAGAGAGGGGGACGGAAGAGGAGGAGGAGAAAGAGGGGGACGGAAGAGGAGGAGGAGGAGAAAGAAGAGAGGGGGACGAGGAGGAGGAGAAAGAAGAGAGGGGGACGAGGAGGGGGAGGAGAAAGAAGAGAGGGGGACGGAAGAGGAGGAGGAGAAAGAAGAGGAGGAGGAGAAAGAAGAGAGAGGGACGGAAGAGGAGGAGAAAGAGGGGGACGGAAGAGGAGGAGAAAGAGAGGGACGGAAGAGGAGGAGGAGAAAGAGGGGACGGGAAGAGAGGAGGAGAAAGAGGGGGACGGAAGAGGAGGAGGAGGAGAAAGAGGGGGACGGAAGAGGAGGAGGAGGAGAAAGAGAGGGACGGAAGAGGAGGAGGAGAAAGAAGAGAGAGGGACGGAAGAGGAGGAGGAGAAAGAAGAGAGGGGGACGGAAGAGGAGGTGGAGAAAGAAGAGAGGGGGACGGAAGAGGAGGTGGAGAAAGAAGAGAGAGGGACGAAGAGAGGAGGAGAGAAAGAGGGGGACGGAAGAGGAGGAGGAGGAGAAAGAAGAGAGGGACGAGGAGGGGAGGAGAAAGAAGAGAGGGGGACGAGGAGGGGGAGGAGAAAGAAGAGAGGGGGACGAGGAGGGGGAGGAGAAAGAAGAGAGGGGGACGAGGAGGGGGAGGAGAAAGAAGAGAGGGGGACGAGGAGGAGGAGGAGGAGAAAGAAGAGAGGGGGACGAGGAGGAGGAGGAGGAGAAAGAAGAGAGGGGGACGAGGAGGAGGAGGAGAAAGAAGAGAGGGGGACGAGGAGGAGGAGGAGAAAGAAGAGAGGGGGACAAGGAGGAGGAGGAGAAAGAAGAGAGGGGGACGGAAGGGGACGAGGAGGAGAAAGAAGAGAGGGGGACGGAAGAGGAGGAGGAGGAGGAGGAGGAGAAAGAAGAGAGGGGGACGGAAGAGGAGGAGAAAGAAGAGAGGGGGACAGAGGAGGAGGAGGAGAGAGAAGAGAGGGGGACAGAGGAGGAGGAGGAGAGAGAAAGAAGAGAGGGGACAGAGGAGGAGGAGGAGAAATAGAAGAGAGAGAGGGACAGAGGAGGAGGAGGAGAAATAAGAGAGGGGGACAGAGGAGGAGGAGGAGAGCAGAAAGAGAGAGAGGGACAATGGAGGAGGATGGAGAAAGATGAGAGAGAGAGGACAAGGAGGAGGAGGAGAAAGAAGAGAGGGATGAGGACGAGGAGGAGAAAGAAGAGAGGGGGACAGAGAGAGGAGAGAAAGAAGAGAGGGGACAGAAGGAGGAGGAGAAAGAAGAGAGGGGGACAGAGGAGGAGGAGGAGAAAGAAGAGAGGGGGACAGAGGAGGAGGAGGAGAAAGAAGAGAGGGGGACAGAGGAGGAGGAGGAGAAAGAAGAGAGGGGGACAGAGGAGGAGGAGGAGAAAGAAGAGAGGGGGACAGAGGAGGAGGAGGAGAAAGAAGAGAGGGGGACAGAGGAGGAGGAGGAGAAAGAAGAGAGAGGGACAGAGGAGGGAGGAGAGAAGAGAGGGAGAGGAGGGGGACAGAGGAGGGGACGGAGGAGGAGAAAGAAGAGAGGGGACAGAGGAGGAGGAGGGAGAAAGAGAGGGGACAGAGGAGGAGGAGGAGAAAGAAGAGAGGGGGACAGAGGAGGAGGAGGAGAAAGAAGAGAGGGGGACAGAGGAGGAGGAGGAGAAAGAAGAGAGGGGGACAGAGGAGGAGGAGGAAAGAAGAGAGGGGGACAGAGGAGGAGTAGGAGAAAGAAGAGAGGGGGACAGAGGAGGAGTGAGGAGAAAGAAGAGAGGGGGACAGAGGAGGAGGAGGAGAGAAAGAAGAGAGGGACAGAGAGAGGAGGAGAAAGAAGAGAGGGGACAGAGGAGGAGGAGAGAAGAGAGGGGGACAGAGGAGGAGGAGAAAGAAGAGAGGGGACAGAGGAGGAGGAGAAGAAGAGAGAGAGAGGGAACGAAGAGGAGGAGGAGGAGAAAGAAGAGAGGGGGACCTGAAGAAGAGGAGGAGGAGGAGAAAGAAGAGAGAGGGACGGAGGAGGAGGAGGAGAAAGAAGAGAGAGGGGACGAGAGGAGGAGGAGAAAGAAGAGAGGGGGACGGAAGGACGAGGAGGAGGAGGAGAAGGAGAGACGTGGGACAGAAGGAGGAGACAGTGAGGCAGTAGAGAGGAGACATGAGGGGGCAGGAAGGAGGAGACAGAGAGACAGAGGAGGACGTGAGGGCAGAAGGAGGAGACAGTGGAGGGCAGAAGAGGAGGAGGGACAGAACGAGGACGGAGGAGGCAGAGAAGAGGAGACATGTGGGGGCTGTAGAAGGAGGAGAGACGTGGAGGCTAGAAGGAGGAGACATGGGGGCCAGAAGGAGGAGACATGGGGGCTGTAGAAGGAGGAGACGATGTGGGGGCTGTAGAAGGAGGAGACGATGGAGGGCTAGAAGGAGAGAGACGTGGGGCTGTAGAAGGAGGAGACGTGGGGGGCTGCAGAAGGAGGAGGGCGTAGAAGGAGGAGACATGGGGGCTGTAGAAGGAGGAGACATGTGGGGGGCTGTAGAAGGAGGAGACGTGGGGGCTGTAGAAGGAGGAGACATGTGGGGGCTGTAGAAGGAGGAGACATGTGGGGGCTGTAGAAGGAGGAGACAGTGGGGGGCTGTAGAAGGAGGAGACATGTGGGGGGCTGTAGAAGGAGGAGACAGTGGGGGCTGTAGAAGGAGGAGACGGGGGGCTGTGAAGGAGGAGACGGGGGGCTGTAGAAGGAGGAGACGTGTGGGGGGCTGTAGAAGGAGGAGACGGTGGGGGCTGTAGAGAGGAGACGTGTGGGGGGCTGTAGAAGGAGGAGACGTGTGGGGGGCTGTAGAAGGAGGAGACGGTGGGGGCTGTAGAAGGAGGAGACGGTGGGGGCTGTAGAAGGAGGAGACGTGGGGGGCCAGAAGGAGGAGACGTGTGGGGGCTGTAGAAGGAGGAGACGTGGGGGGCTGCAGAAGGAGGAGACGTGGGGGGCTGTAGAAGGAGGAGACGTGGGGGGCTGTAGAAGGAGGAGACGTGGGGGGCTGCAGAAGGAGGAGACGTGTGGGGCTGTAGAAGGAGGAGACGTGTGGGGGGCTGTAGAAGGAGGAGACGTGTGGGGGCTGTAGAAGGAGGAGACGTGTGGGGGGGCCAGAAGGAGGGAGACGTGTGGGAGACGGTGGGGCTAGAAGGAGGAGACGGTGTGGGGGCTGTAGAAGGAGGAGACGGTGTGGGGGCTGTAGAAGGAGAGACGGTGGGGGGCTGTAGAAGGAGGAGACGTGTGGGGGGCTGTAGAAGGAGGAGACGTGGGGGGGCTGTAGAAGGAGGAGACGTGTGGGGCCAGAAGGAGGAGACGGTGGGGGCTAGAAGGAGGAGACGTGGGGGGCTGTAGAAGGAGGACGGTGAGGGCTGTAGAGGAGACGTGGGGGCTGTAGAAGGAGGAGACGTGTGGGGGGCTGTAGAAGGAGGAGACGTGGGGCTGTAGAAGGAGGAGACGTGGGGGCTGTAGAAGGAGGAGACGTGTGGGGCTGTAGAAGGAGGAGACGTGTGGGGGCTGTAGAAGGAGGAGACGTGTGGGGGGCTGTAGAAGGAGGAGACGTGTGGGGCTGTAGAAGGAGGAGACGTGTGGGGGCTGTAGAATGAGGAGACGTGTGGGGGCTAGAAGGAGGAGACGTGGGGGGCTGTAGAAGGAGAGACGTGGGGGCTGTAGAAGGAGGCAGTGGGGGCTATAGAAGGAGAGACGTGTGGGGGGCTATAGAAGGAGGAGACGTGTGGGGGCTAGAAGGAAGAGACATGTGAGGGGCTGTAGAAGGGGGCTGTTATGGAGATGTGGGGGCTATAGAAGGGGGTTGTTATGGAAATGTGGGGGCTATAGAAGGGGGTTGTTTGGAGATGTGGGGGCTATAGAAGGGGTTGTTATGGAGATGTGGGGGCTATAGAAGGGGGTTGTTATGGAGATGTGGGGGCTATAGAAGGGGGTTGTTATGGAGATGTGGGGGCTATAGAAGGGGGTTGTTATGGAGATGTGGGGGGCTGGAGATGTGGAGGGTGGAGTTACGGAGATGGGGGGTAGTTATAAAGATGTAGAGGGTAGTTATAAAGATGTAGGGGCAGTTATGGAGATGGGGGGTAGTTATGGAGATGGGGGTAGTTATGGAGATGTAGGAGGCAGTTATAAAGATGTAGGGGGCAGTTATAAAGATGTAGGGGGCAGTTATAAAGATGTAGGGGGCAGTTATAAAGATGTAGGGGGCAGTTATAAAGATGTAGGGGGGTAGTTATGGAGATGTAGGGGGGTAGTTATGGAGATGTAGGGGGGTAGTTATAAAGATGTAGGGGGGTAGTTATAAAGATGTGGGGGGGGGTAGTTATGGAGATGGGGGGTAAGTTATAAAGATGTAGGGGGTAGTTATAAAGATGTGGAGGGTGGGGGGCTAGTTATGGAGATGTGGGGGGGGTAGTTATAAAGATGTAGGGGGTAGTTATAAAGATGTGGAGGGTGGGGGGTTAGTTATGGAGATGTGGGGGGTAGTTATGGAGATGGGGAGGGGTAGTTATGGAGATGTGGAGGGTGGGGCTGTAGAAGGGGGTAGTTATGGAGATGTGGGGGGTAGTTATGGAGATGTGGGGGCTGTAGAAGGGGGTAGTTATGGAGATGTGGGGGCTGTAGAAGGGGTGGTAGTTATGGAGATGTGGGGGTAGTTATGGAGATGTGGGGCTGTAGAAGGGTGGTAGTTATGGAGATGTGGGGGTAGTTATGGAGATGGGGAGGGGGTAGTTATGGAGATGTGGGGTAGTTATGGAGATGGGGCTGTGGTGGGGGTAGTTATGGAGATGTGGGGGTAGTTATGGAGATGGGGAGGGGTGGGGGTAGTTATGGAGATGTGGGGGGCTGTAGAAGGGGGGTAGTTATGGAGATGGGGAGGGGTGGGGGGGTAGTTATGGAGATGTGTGGGGCTGTGGTGGGGGGGTAGTTATGGAGATGTGGGGGGCTGTAGAAGGGGGGGTAGTTATGGAGATGTGGGAGGGTAGTTATGGAGATGTGGGGGGGGGGTAGTTATGGAGGGGGGTAGATATGTGTTCATGTGGAGGGGGTTACCCGAAGTCCTGGTCCATGGCCTTGAAGAAATACTTGGCGTGGCCACGGCCCAGCGCCGCCTTGAAGTCCCGCAGGCGGATGTCGGCGGCCGGCACGGGCACCTTCACCAGGTAGGGCGTCTCCTCCTCGTCCAGGTGGTAGATCACCTTGGTCTCCCCCATCGTGAGGCCTAGCGGAACCCGGAGCCGCGGCCTCAATTACCTCCCAGCACGGCCGCGTCCCGGGGCCTGCGTCTGACGTCAAGCGTACGCGACAAGTACCCGCCCCCTAAGCGCAAGCTCCGCCCAATGCCGTGTAGCAGAGCCATGTGACCCTCCCACTAAGTCGAACACGTCTCATCCACGAGCAAACTCCGCCCAGAACTCAAAAGAACAACAGCAGAAATCTCCGCCCACTTCTTTGGCCACACCCACAATTGGTAAAAACCCTGTAGAGCTGCAGACTGAGGAGGGGAACACCCGAAAATAGCCGTTTACACCCCAATAAATATACCGAGCACCCCCGATATATACCGATCACCCCCAATATATACCGAACACCCCCGATATATATACCGAGCACCCCCGATATATACCGAGCACCCCCGATATATACCGAACACCCCCTATATATATATACCGAGCACCCCCTATATATACCGATCACCCCCAATATATACCGAACACCCCGATATATATATACCCTATAGACCACAGTATATACTGGAACACCCCAATATATATACCGAACACCCCCGATATATACCGAGCACCCCCATATATATATACCGAACACCCCCGATATATATATACCCCATAGACCACAGTATATACGGAACACCCCAATATATATACTGAACACCCCCGATATATACCGAGCACCCCCTATATATATATACCGAACACCCCCGATATATATATACCGAACACCCCGATATATACCGAGCACCTCTATATATATACCGAACACCCCTGATATATACCGAGCACCCCCTATATATATATACCGAACACCCCTGATATATACCGAGCACCCCCTATATATATATACCGAACACCCCTGATATATACCGAGCACCCCCTATATATATATACCGAACACCCCTGATATATACCGAGCACCCCCTATATATATACCGAACACCCTCTGATATATACCGAGCACCCCTATATATATATACCGAACACCCCTGATATATACCGAGCACCCCCTATATATATATACTGAACACCCCCGATATATACCGAGCACCCCTATATATATATACCGAACACCCTGATATATACCGAGCACCCCTATATATATCGAGCACTCCGATATATACCGAGCACCCCGATATATACCGAGCACCCCTATATATATATACCGAACACCCCGATATATACATATATACCGAACACCCCTGATATATACCGAGCACCCCTATATATATATACCGAACACCCCTGATATATACCGAGCACCCCTATATATATATACCGAACACCCCTGATATATACCGAGCACTCCCTATATATATACCGAACACCCCGATATATACCGAGCACCCTATATATATATACCGAACACCCCGATATATACCGAGCACCTCTATATATATATACCGAACACTCCCGATATATACCGAGCACCCCTATATATATATACTCGAACACCCCTATATATACGAGCACCCCTATATATATACGAACACCCCGATATATACCGAGCACCCCCGATATATACCGAGCACCCCCGATATATACCGAACACCCCGATATATACCGAGCACTCCCTATATATACCGAGCACTCCCGATATATACCGAAGCACCCCTGATATATACCGAACACTCCCGATATATACCGAACACCCCCGATATATACCGAGCACCCCCGATATATACCGAGCACCCCCTATATATATATATACCGAACACCCCTGATATACACCGAGCACCCCCTATATATATACCGAACACCCCTTATATATATACACCGAACACCCTGATGTATACCGAGCACCCCCTATATATATATATATATACACCGAACACCCTGATGTATACCGAGCACCCCCTATATATATATACCGAGCACCCCCTATATATATACACCGAACACCCTGATGTATACCGAGCACCCCCTATATATATATATATATACACCGAACACCCTGATGTATACCGAGCACCCCCTATATATATATACCGAGCACCCCCTATATATATATACCGAACACCCTCATGTATACCGAGCACCCCTTATATATATATACCGACCACCCCCTATATATATATACCGAACACCCTGATGTATACCGAGCACCCCCTATATATATATATATACCGAGCACCCCCTATATATATATATATACTGTACACCACAGTATATACAGAACACCCCAATATATATACCGACCACCCCCTATATATATATACCGAACACCCTGATGTATACCGAGCACCCCCTATATATATATATATACCGAGCACCCCCTATATATATATATATACCGACCACCCCCTATATATATATACCGAACACCCTGATGTATACCGAGCACCCCCTATATATATATATACCGAGCACCCCCTATATATATATATATACTGTACACCACAGTATATACAGAACACCCCAATATATATACCGACCACCCCCTATATAGTGAGAATTGTTACCTGGTATTTTGCTTTCCATGAGTCCTCGGCAGCACATGAAGGGTTAACTCCGTCCCAGTCCTTTCCCAGGACCGCCCACCTAGATTAGAATATACAATTAACAATTAGTGAGGTCATAAACGGCCCCTACAGACGGATCCCCATTGTGTTATAAAAATAGATTCAGACAAAAAACATGAGATGCAAAAATCTTTATTAGCGAGGGTGAGTATGTGCTGCCGAGGACTCATGGAAAGCAAAATCCCAGGTACCAATGTTCACTTTCCCATCTCGTCCTCGGCAGCACATGAAGGGATTTATGTCGATCACAAAAGGGAGGGATATTCAAGATAAAGCTGCATTTAGAACCGCAGTGCCGAAGGCTGAGCTCTTAGCATCGATGTCCAGCCGGTAGTGTTTGATGAAGGTGGATGGCGTCGCCCAGGATGCTGCTCTGCAGATCTCTTCCATGGATACCTGTGCGCGTTCTGCCCAAGACGCTGCAGTAGATCTAGTCGAATGGGCTCTGATGGAAAACGGAGGAGGTTCTTCTTCCACAAGGTAGGCTTCCAAGATGGTAGCTTTTATCCATCTGGCGAGAGAGTCTTTAGCTGCCTTTTGCCCCTTTCTTGGACCAGCGAAAAGCACAAACAGATTCTCATCGCCTCTGAATTCGAGGGTTCTTTGTAAATAAATCTCTACCGCTCTTTTGACATCTAGGGTGTGCAGTCGAGAATCTTCTTCTCTGGAAGGATCAGGAATAAATGAAGGAAGGACGCTTCTCTGTTGACATTGTCGGATGAAGGAACCTTGGGAATAAAGTCTGGCAAGGTACGGAAGAGGATTCCATCAGGAAGGGTCCTTAAGTATGGAGGTTTAGATGATAAGGCCTGTAACTCGCCCAGCCTCTTCGCGACCAAAAACAAGACCTTATAAGAAAGCCATTTTAGATCTACATCCGTTAAAGGTTCAAACAGAGGAAAGGTCAACCTTTTCAGGACCAACGGTAGATTCCACACCGGCATAGGATCTCGACGTACTGGTCTAAGTTTCTTTAAAGCTTTGAAGAATCTGCCTATTAAAGGATGATTCCCGAACCTCTGGTCAGTCATGGCATTAATAGCCGTCATATGGACTCTGAGGGTATTGGGCGTAAGTCCTTTCTGAAAACCGTCCTGGAGAAACTGAAGGATCGAGGGGACCGATATGCTATTACAGGTAACTTCCGACATCCAGGATGAAAATTTCTTCCCTATTCTTTCATATTTGGTGTTGGTGGAGCCTTTGTGGGAACAGAGCAAGGTGTTTATTACAGAGGTGGAGAGACCCTTTCTGATTCAGTTCCCAGTCTGACGCCCTGATCTCCTTCCGGCTCAGAAGATCCGCTTGAGTATTCAAGTATCCTCTGATATGCACTGCTCGTAGATTCTCTATACAGCATTCCGCCCAGGAAAAAATTCTTCGGCACAGGCTCAGCAGGGGACGGCTCCTTGTCCCGCCTTGCTTGTTGATGTAAAAAACTGCTGGTAAGTTGTCCGACTGCACCAGAACTGATTGACCCCGCAGATCTTTCTGGAAGTGCTGTAACGCGAGCAGGATTGCTTTCAGTTCTCTGAAGTTCGAGGACTGTCTCTTCTCCAGGTCGGACCACCAACCCTGAATCCATCTGGTCTGTAGATGTGCGCCCCAGCCTAGGCTGGACGCATCTGTAGTAACCACTTTTGGAGATACAAACTGGAAGCTCTTTCCTCTTGACAAATTATTTTCTTGCAACCACCATCCCAGGTCTGCTCTTGTGGGTGATTTCAGTCTTACTCGAGCCTGTAGGCTGTGACTGTAATGCCACACCTGAAGCATATCCTGTTGAAGCTCTCGGATATGAATAGTCGCCCAAGGAACAGCATCTATTACAGAGGTCATGTGGCCTAAGGTTTTCATGATCTTGTGTATGGTAGGTCTCTTGTTGGTCAGGATGGACCTTACTTCTGTCATAAGAACTGTAACCTTGGGTGATGGTAGGTAGAGTGTCATGTCGGAGGTATCTATGAGGAACCTCTTTGTAGTAGATGGGGAGATGTGGGATTTTTCCCAATTGACTAGGAACCCCAACGTCTGGAGGAGGTCTGAGGTCTTTTGCAAGTCTGTCTTGAGTGCTGCTGGTAAATTTGCAACTATCAGCCAGTCGTCCAGATATGGGAAAGCTTGTATGGCTTGGAGATGCAGATGCGCTATAATAACCACTGAAATCTTGGTAAAAATCCTGGGCGCCGAGGATAGGCCGAATGGTAGGGCTTTGAACTGATAGTGTCTTATCTTTGGCTATCCTCAGATATTGCCGTGATGAACTTCTTATTGGAATATGGAGGTAAGCATCTTTTAAGTCCAATGAGACCATAAACTGACCCTTCTGAAGCATGGAGACTACTGATCTTATATTTTCCATCTTGAAATGGATCTTCCTGATGTAATGATTCAGGTAGCGTAAATCTATGATCAGGCGCCATTTCCCGCCTGGTTTTGGGACAGGAAACAGCCGGGAATATGCTCCTCTTCCCTCTAGATGTTTGGGCACGGGCTCCAATGCCCCTTTGTGAAGGAAGTCTTCTACCAGGCTTGTGAGATGTGGATCTTCTTTTCGATTTGGAAGGAAACGATCCCTTGGTAAGTGATGGAACTCCAGAGAATATCCCTCTTTTATGATCTGTAAGGCCCAGTTGTCCGAGGTAATACTCTGCCGAGCCGAGTAGAACTGAGTGAGGCGACCCCCCACTGCTTGACTTCTGGCGTCAAAATTCATCCTTGGAGGGTTTATCCTCCGGTCTCCTCTTGGACCTATCTGGACCACCAGAGAATCTCCGATCTGATCTTCCTCTTGTGGCTCTTCCACGAAAGTCAGATCTCTGATATCGCTGTCTCCTGTAAGGACGAAACCCCCGAGGCTGATTTCTGCGCTTGAACTGCGGAAAATCCAGCGCCTTCTCTTCCTTGGTGGCTTCTAAAAGCTTCTCCAGCTGTATGCCAAACTGTTTTCCTGGTTCATAGGGGAGTGAACAGAGATTATTTTTTGATGCTGCATCCCCAGACCACAGCTTTTACCAAATGGTTCTCCGAATGGAGTTTGTCAAGGCCATGTTCTTGGCGAGTCCCCTCAGGGTGTCTATAGGAAAATCACAAAGAAAGTCTGCAGCTAGTTTCAAGGTAGGTAGTTGCTGGAGTAATTCGTCTCTGGGAACGCCATCCTCTATATCTCTCCCGAGGTGGCTTAACCACACTCTCAGGGCACGGCTACCGGCACAGCCGCCATAGAGGCCTTCTTTAGTGAGGCTAGATAGGTGTGAAGACGCTTCAACAGATTATCTGCTTTCTTATCCATAGCATCCTTGAGGAGAGTGGAGTCATCTGAAGGAATGAAAGACTTCTTTGCCAGTCTCGCAACAGACGGATCGACTCTAGAAGGAGTCTCCCACTTCTCTGATTCTGCAGGATCAATCCTGTACATGGTTCTGAATCTAGAGCCGATATCCATCTTTCTTATGGGGTGTTTCCACTCTTTTTGAATAATTGTTTCCAAAACCGGGTGACTGGGAAAAACCCGAGCTTTTTTCCTAGGAAAGTAGAATAAATTCTCCTCATCCTGGTCTGTCGGAGACTCTTTCTTTGACTCCATGATATTCTTTACTTCCTTGATTAGACGATTAATATCCTCCTTCTTGAAAAGGAAGTTATCTTCCGTAGTCACTTCCATCTCCGAGTCTGAGGAGATTTCGCCTTCTGAACGCGAGGATGTATCCGCCGAGGTGGACGGAGAGTTCCCAGAACGCTTCTTCCTATTATGCTTAGGCTTAGTGGCCGGAAAGGATTGTAGAAGAGAAATCAGCTTCCGGGTATCTGATTCTGATGCGACATCGGGCTGCGCACATCCTTCGCAGAGATTTGAAGTGCTGCTTTTTGGAAGTGGTTTGATGCAAGATATACATGAATGTTGAGCTCTTTTCAGGTCTTGGAGGGGATCCCTGGGACCGCGAGGAGACCTCACCATTGCAGATGGCGCAATAATCATTCGGATAATCATCCGGCAGAGGCTGGTCACGGGAAAGGCATAATCTGTGTCTGTGCGTCTTAGTATTCCTTCCTCTTGCTGGAGTGGCTGGACATCTAACAAGAGAGAGTAGAAGACATCAGACATACAGGTAAGATCTCAAGGATTCTCCCCCAAGCCTGCAAGGAACCTGCAAATAATGCAAGTGTAAGGTGAAGGAGCTCTGCTGCCAAAGCACAAGCGCAGCTAGGCTCCACACACTCACCGCTTATATAGGATGTTTGATTTTGGCGCCAAAAACGGGGGAGGAAGCGCGCAGTGATGATGTCACCCGCCGTGCGCTGCGTTCCACGATGCGCTCCACCGCCACTTCCTGTATACGGCCGGAGCACTGCAATGCGCACTGCAAATTTTCTCCTCCCGGTGTCCGGGCGCACGGCCCCTCCGCAAGTAGAAGGGGGAGCGATGAGCGCCTAAGCGGTGAACAGAGCAGCGCCAAGGAACCCCCGTGGCTAAGCTGAACTCTGAGCCTGGGACACACCCCACGGCATGACGGCTATCCTCTTACCACGCTCCTGGAGGTACACAAGGTGGGCTACCTGCTTGGATGTGGACAGATAAAATACACAATGGGGATCCGTCTGTAGGGGCTATTTATGACCTCACTAATTGTCAATTGTATATTCCAATCTAGGTGGGCGGTCCTGGGAAAGGAATGGGACGGAGTTAACCCTTCATGTGCTGCCGAGGACGATATGGGAAACTGTATATGTATCCTGTATACACCCCATATACTGTATATGTATCCTGCATACACCCCATATACTGTATATGTATCCTGCATACACCCCATATACTGTATATGTATCCTGTATACACCCCATATACTGTATATGTATCCTGCATACACCCCATATACTGTATATGTATCCTGTATACACCCCGTATACTGTATATGTATCCTGTATACACCCCATATACTGTATATGTATCCTGTATACACCCCATATACTGTATATGTATCCTGTATACACCCCATATACTGTATATGTATCCTGTATACACCCCCATATACTGTATATGTATCCTGTATACACCCCATATACTGTATATGTATCCTGTATACACCCCCATATACTGTATATGTATCCTGTATACACCCCGTATACTGTATATGTATCCTGTATACACCCCCATATACTGTATATGTATCCTGTATACACCTCGTATACTGTATATGTATCCTGTATACACCCCGTATACTGTATATGTATCCTGTATACACCCCATATACTGTATATGTATCCTGTATACACCCCATATACTGTATATGTATCCTGTATACACCCCATATACTGTATATGTATCCTGTATACAACCCCATATACTGTATATGTATCCTGCATACACCCCATATACTGTATATGTATCCTGCATACACCCCATATACTGTATATGTATCCTGCATACACCCCATATACTGTATATGTATCCTGTATACAACCCCATATACTGTATATGTATCCTGTATACACCCCATATACTGTATATGTATCCTGTATACACCCCATATACTGTATATGTATCCTGTATACACCCCATATACTGTATATGTATCCTGTATACACCCCATATACTGTATATGTATCCTGTATACACCCCATATACTGTATATGTATCCTGTATACACCCCATATACTGTATATGTATCCTGTATACACCCCATATACTGTATATGTATCCTGTATACACCCCATATACTGTATATGTATCCTGTATACACCCCATATACTGTATATGTATCCTGTATACACCCCATATACTGTATATGTATCCTGTATACACCCCATATACTGTATATGTATCCTGTATACACCCCATATACTGTATATGTATCCTGTATACACCCCATATACTGTATATGTATCCTGTATACACCCCATATACTGTATATGTATCCTGCATACACCCCATATACTGTATATGTATCCTGTATACACCCCATATACTGTATATGTATCCTGTATACACCCCATATACTGTATATGTATCCTGTATACACCCCATATACTGTATATGTATCCTGTATACACCCCATATACTGTATATGTATCCTGTATACACCCCATATACTGTATATGTATCCTGTATACACCCATATACTGTATATGTATCCTGTATACACCCCATATACTGTATATGTATCCTGTATACACCCCATATACTGTATATGTATCCTGTATACACCCCATATACTGTATATGTATCCTGTATACACCCCATATACTGTATATGTATCCTGTATACACCCCATATACTGTATATGTATCCTGTATACACCCCATATACTGTATATGTATCCTGTATACACCCCATATACTGTATATGTATCCTGTATACACCCCATATACTGTATATGTATCCTGTATACACCCCATATACTGTATATGTATCCTGTATACACCCCATATACTGTATATGTATCCTGTATACACCCCATATACTGTATATGTATCCTGTATACACCTCATATACTGTATATGTATCCTGTATACACCCCATATACTGTATATGTATCCTGTATACACCCCATATACTGTATATGTATCCTGTATACACCCCATATACTGTATATGTATCCTGTATACACCCCATATACTGTATATGTATCCTGTATACACCCCATATACTGTATATGTATCCTGTATACACCCCATATACTGTATATGTATCCTGTATACACCCCATATACTGTATATGTATCCTGTATACACCCCATATACTGTATATGTATCCTGTATACACCCCATATACTGTATATGTATCCTGTATACACCCCATATACTGTATATGTATCCTGTATACACTCCCATATACTGTATATGTATCCTGTATACACCCCATATACTGTATATGTATCCTGTATACACCCCATATACTGTATATGTATCCTGTATACACCCCATATACTGTATATGTATCCTGTATACACCCCATATACTGTATATGTATCCTGTATACACCCCATATACTGTATATGTATCCTGTATACACCCCATATACTGTATATGTATCCTGTATACACCCCATATACTGTATATGTATCCTGTATACACCCCATATACTGTATATGTATCCTGTATACACCCCATATACTGTATATGTATCCTGTATACACCCCATATACTGTATATGTATCCTGTATACACCCCATATACTGTATATGTATCCTGTATACACCCCATATACTGTATATGTATCCTGTATACACCCCATATACTGTATATGTATCCTGTATACACCCCATATACTGTATATGTATCCTGTATACACCCATATACTGTATATGTATCCTGTATACACCCCATATACTGTATATGTATCCTGTATACACCCCATATACTGTATATGTATCCTGTATACAATCCCATATACTGTATATGTATCCTGTATACACCCCATATACTGTATATGTATCCTGTATACACCCCATATACTGTATATGTATCCTGTATACACCCCATATACTGTATATGTATCCTGTATACACCCCATATACTGTATATGTATCCTGTATACACCCCATATACTGTATATGTATCCTGTATACACCCCATATACTGTATATGTATCCTGTATACACCCCATATACTGTATATGTATCCTGTATACACCCCATATACTGTATATGTATCCTGCATACACCCCATATACTGTATATGTATCCTGTATACACCCCATATACTGTATGTATCCTGCATACCCCATATACTGTATATGTATCCTGTATACACCCCATATACTGTATGTATCCTGTATACACCCCATATACTGTATATGTATCCTGTATACACCCCATATACTGTATATGTATCCTGTATACACCCCATATACTGTATATGTATCCTGTATACACCCCATATACTGTATATGTATCCTGTATACACCCCATATACTGTATATGTATCCTGTATACACCCCATATACTGTATATGTATCCTGTATACACCCCATATACTGTATATGTATCCTGTATACACCCCATATACTGTATATGTATCCTGTATACACCCCATATACTGTATATGTATCCTGTATACACCCCATATACTGTATATGTATCCTGTATACACCCATATACTGTATATGTATCCTGTATACACCCCATATACTGTATATGTATCCTGTATACACCCCATATACTGTATATGTATCCTGTATACACCCCTATATACTGTATATGTGTCCTGTATACACCCCATATACTGTATATGTATCCTGTATACACCCCATATACTGTATATGTATCCTGTATACACCCCCATATACTGTATATGTATCCTGTATACACCCCATATACTGTATATGTATCCTGTATACACCCCATATACTGTATATGTATCCTGTATACACCCCATATACTGTATATGTATCCTGTATACACCCCATATACTGTATATGTATCCTGTATACACCCCATATACTGTATATGTATCCTGTATACACCCCATATACTGTATATGTATCCTGTATACACCCATATACTGTATATGTATCCTGTATACACCCCATATACTGTATATGTATCCTGTATACACCCCATATACTGTATATGTATCCTGTATACACCCCATATACTGTATATGTATCCTGTATACACCCCATATACTGTATATGTATCCTGTATACACCCCATATACTGTATATGTATCCTGTATACACCCCATATACTGTATATGTATCCTGTATACACCCCCATATACTGTATATGTATCCTGTATACACCCCATATACTGTATATGTATCCCGTATACACCCCATATACTGTATATGTATCCTGTATACACCCCATATACTGTATATTTATCCCGTATACACCCCCATATACTGTATATGTATCCTGTATACACCCCATATACTGTATATGTATCCTGTATACACCCCATATACTGTATATGTATCCTGCATACACCCCATATACTGTATATGTATCCTGTATACACCCCATATACTGTATGTGTATCCTGTATACACCCCATATACTGTATGTGTATCCTGTATACACCCCATATACTGTATGTGTATCCTGTATACACCCCATATACTGTATATGTATCCTGTATACACTCCATATACTGTATATGTATCCTGTATACACCCCATATACTGTATATGTATCCTGTATACACCCCATATACTGTATATGTATCCTGTATACACCCCATATACTGTATATGTATCCTGTATACACCCCATATACTGTATATGTATCCTGTATACACCCCATATACTGTATATGTATCCTGTATACACCCCATATACTGTATATGTATCCTGTATACACCCCATATACTGTATATGTATCCTGTATACACCCCATATACTGTATATGTATCCTGTATACACCCCATATACTGTATATGTATCCTGTATACACCCCATATACTGTATATGTATCCTGTATACACCCCATATACTGTATATGTATCCTGTATACACCCCATATACTGTATATGTATCCTGTATACACCCCATATACTGTATATGTATCCTGTATACACCCCATATACTGTATATGTATCCTGTATACACCCCATATACTGTATATGTATCCTGTATACACCCCATATACTGTATATGTATCCTGTATACACTCCCATATACTGTATATGTATCCTGTATACACCTATACTGTATATGACCTGTACATGTATATGTATCCTGTATACACCCCATATACTGTATATGTATCCTGTATACACCCCATATACTGTATATGTATCCTGTATACACCCCATATACTGTATATGTATCCTGTATACACCCCATATACTGTATATGTATCCTGTATACACCCCATATACTGTATATGTATCCTGTATACACCCCATATACTGTATATGTATCCTGTATACACCCCATATACTGTATATGTATCCTGTATACACCTCATATACTGTATATGTATCCTGTATACACCCATATACTGTATATGTATCCTGTATACACCTCATATACTGTATATGTATCCTGTATACACCCCATATACTGTATATGTATCCTGTATACACCCCATATACTGTATATGTATCCTGTATACACCCCATATACTGTATATGTATCCTGTATACACCCCATATACTGTATATGTATCCTGTATACACCCCATATACTGTATATGTATCCTGTATACACCCCATATACTGTATATGTATCCTGTATACACCTCATATACTGTATATGTATTACCCTGTATGTACTGTATCCTCATATACTGTATATGTATCCTGTATACACCCCATATACTGTATATGTATCCTGTATACACCCCATATACTGTATATGTATCCTGTATACACCCCATATACTGTATATGTATCCTGTATACACCCCATATACTGTATATGTATCCTGTATACACCCCATATACTGTATATGTATCCTGTATACACCCCATATACTGTATATGTATCCTGTATACACCCCATATACTGTATATGTATCCTGTATACACCCCATATACTGTATATGTATCCTGTATACACCCCATATACTGTATATGTATCCTGTATACACCCCATATACTGTATATGTATCCTGTATACACCCCATATACTGTATATGTATCCTGTATACACCCCATATACTGTATATGTATCCTGTATACACCCCATATACTGTATATGTATCCTGTATACACCCCATATACTGTATATGTATCCTGTATACACCCCATATACTGTATATGTATCCTGTATACACCCCATATACTGTATATGTATCCTGTATACACCCCATATACTGTATATGTATCCTGTATACACCCCATATACTGTATATGTATCCTGTATACACCCCATATACTGTATATGTATCCTGTATACACCCCATATACTGTATATGTATCCTGTATACACCCCATATACTGTATATGTATCCTGTATACACTCTCATATACTGTATATGTATCCTGTATACACCTCATATACTGTATATGTATCCTGTATACACCCCATATACTGTATATGTATCCTGTATACACCCCATATACTGTATATGTATCCTGTATACACCCCATATACTGTATATGTATCCTGTATACACCCCATATACTGTATATGTATCCTGTATACACCCCATATACTGTATATGTATCCTGTATACACCCCATATACTGTATATGTATCCTGTATACACCCCATATACTGTATATGTATCCTGTATACACTCTATATACTGTATATGTATCCTGTATACACCCCATATACTGTATATGTATCCTGTATACACCCCATATACTGTATATGTATCCTGTATACACCCCATATACTGTATATGTATCCTGTATACACCCCATATACTGTATATGTATCCTGTATACACCCCATATACTGTATATGTATCCTGTATACACCCCATATACTGTATATGTATCCTGTATACACCCCATATACTGTATATGTATCCTGTATACAACTCCCATATACTGTATATGTATCCTGTATACACCCCATATACTGTATATGTATCCTGTATACACCCCATATACTGTATATGTATCCTGTATACACCCCATATACTGTATATGTATCCTGTATACACCCCATATACTGTATATGTATCCTGTATACACTCCCATATACTGTATATGTATCCTGTATACACCCCATATACTGTATATGTATCCTGTATACACCCCATATACTGTATATGATCTGATACACCCTATACTGTATATGTATCCTGTATACACCCCATATACTGTATATGTATCCTGTATACACCCCATATACTGTATATGTATCCTGTATACACCCCATATACTGTATATGTATCCTGTATACAATCCCATATACTGTATATGTATCCTGTATACACCCCATATACTGTATATGTATCCTGTATACACCCCATATACTGTATATGTATCCTGTATACACCCCATATACTGTATATGTATCCTGTATACACCCCATATACTGTATATGTA
This sequence comes from Bufotes viridis, assembly GCA_033119425.1. Taxonomy (NCBI): domain Eukaryota; kingdom Metazoa; phylum Chordata; class Amphibia; order Anura; family Bufonidae; genus Bufotes; species Bufotes viridis. The sequence goes on along the minus strand of CM065590.1, from coordinate 3,211,125 downwards.
TCCTGTATACACCCCATATACTGTATATGTATCCTGTATACACCCCATATACTGTATATGTATCCTGTATACACCCCATACTGTATATGTATCCTGTATACACCCCATATACTGTATATGTATCCTGTATACCCCATATACTGTATGTGATCCTGTATACACTCCATATACTGTATATGTATCCTGTATACACCCCATATACTGTATATGTATCCTGTATACACCCCATATACTGTATATGTATCCTGTATACACCCCATATACTGTATATGTATCCTGTATACACCCCATATACTGTATATGTATCCTGTATACACTCTCATATACTGTATATGTATCCTGTATACACCCCATATACTGTATATGTATCCTGTATACACCCCATATACTGTATATGTATCCTGTATACACCCCATATACTGTATATGTATCCTGTATACACCCTCATATACTGTATATGTATCCTGTATACACCCCATATACTGTATATGTATCCTGTATACACCCCATATACTGTATATGTATCCTGTATACACCCCATATACTGTATATGTATCCTGTATACACTCCATATACTGTATATGTATCCTGTATACACCCCATATACTGTATATGTATCCTGTATACACCCCATATACTGTATATGTATCCTGTATACACCCCATATACTGTATATGTATCCTGTATACACCCCATATACTGTATATGTATCCTGTATACACCCCATATACTGTATATGTATCCTGTATACACCCCATATACTGTATATGTATCCTGTATACACCCCATATACTGTATATGTATCCTGTATACACCCCATATACTGTATATGTATCCTGTATACACCCCATATACTGTATATGTATCCTGTATACACCTCATATACTGTATATGTATCCTGTATACACCCCATATACTGTATATGTATCCTGTATACACCCCTATACTGTATATGTATCCTGTATACACCCCATACTATATGTATCTGTATATCCCATATACTGATATATCCTGATACACCCATATACTGTATATGTATCCTGTACACCCCATATACTGTATATGTATCCTGTATACACCCCATACTGTATATGTATCCTGTATACACCCCATATACTGTATATGTATCCTGTATACAACCCCATATACTGTATATGTATCCTGTATACACCCCATATACTGTATATGTATCCTGTATACACCCCATATACTGTATATGTATCCTGTATACACCTCATATACTGTATATGTATCCTGTATACACCCCATATACTGATATGTATCCTGTATACACCCCATATACTGTATATGTATCCTGTATACACCCCATATACTGTATATGTATCCTGTATACACCCCATATACTGTATATGTATCCTGTATACATCCCATATACTGTATATGTATCCTGTATACACCCCATATACTGTATATGTATCCTGTATACACTCCATATACTGTATATGTATCCTGTATACACCCCATATACTGTATATGTATCCTGTATACACCCCATATACTGTATATGTATCCTGTATACACCCCATATACTGTATATGTATCCTGTATACACCTCATATACTGTATATGTATCCTGTATACACCCCATATACTGTATATGTATCCTGTATACACCCCATATACTGTATATGTATCCTGTATACACCCCATATACTGTATATGTATCCTGTATACACCCCATATACTGTATATGTATCCTGCATACACCCCATATACTGTATATGTATCCTGTATACACCCATATACTGTATATGTATCCTGTATACACCCTATATACTGTATATGTATCCTGTATACACCCCATATACTGTATATGTATCCTGTATACACCCCATATACTGTATATGTATCCTGTATACACCCCATATACTGTATATGTATCCTGTATACACCCCATATACTGTATATGTATCCTGTATACACCCCATATACTGTATATGTATCCTGTATACACCCCATATACTGTATATGTATCCTGTATACACCCCATATACTGTATATGTATCCTGTATACACCCCATATACTGTATATGTATCCTGTATACACCCCATATACTGTATATGTATCCTGTATACACCCCATATACTGTATATGTATCCTGTATACACCCCATATACTGTATATGTATCCTGTATACACCCCATATACTGTATATGTATCCTGTATACAACCCCATATACTGTATATGTATCCTGTATACACCCATATACTGTATATGTATCCTGCATACACCCCATATACTGTATATGTATCCTGTATACACCCCATATACTGTATATGTATCCTGTATACACCCCATATACTGTATGTGTATCCTGCATACACCCCATATACTGTATATGTATCCTGCATACACCCCATATACTGTATATGTATCCTGTATACACCCCATATACTGTATATGTATCCTGTATACACCCCATATACTGTATATGTATCCTGTATACACCCCATATACTGTATATGTATCCTGTATACACCCCATATACTGTATATGTATCCTGTATACACCCCATATACTGTATATGTGTCCTGTATACACCCCATATACTGTATATGTATCCTGCATACACCCCATATACTGTATATGTATCCTGTATACACCCCATATACTGTATATGTATCCTGTATACACCCCATATACTGTATATGTATCCTGTATACACCCCATATACTGTATATGTATCCTGTATACACCCCATATACTGTATATGTATCCTGTATACACCCCATATACTGTATATGTATCCTGTATACACCCCATATACTGTATATGTATCCTGTATACACCCCATATACTGTATATGTATCCTGTATACACCCCATATACTGTATATGTATCCTGTATACACCCATATACTGTATATGTATCCTGTATACACCCCATATACTGTATATGTATCCTGTATACACCCCATATACTGTATATGTATCCTGTATACACCCCATATACTGTATATGTATCCTGTATACACCCATATACTGTATATGTATCCTGTATACACCCCATATACTGTATATGTATCCTGTATACACCCCATATACTGTATATGTGTCCTGTATACACCCCATATACTGTATATGTATCCTGCATACACCCCATATACTGTATATGTATCCTGTATACACCCCATATACTGTATATGTATCCTGTATACACCCCATATACTGTATATGTATCCTGTATACACCCCATATACTGTATATGTATCCTGTATATGGGGTATATAGTAAGTATCAGGGTGTATAGTAAGTAGAGAGAGATGGCCTGAACTATCCGCCGGCGAACATAGGTTGTTCGCGTTCACCGCGGCGGGCGAACACATGCGATGTTCGGTCCGCCCCCTATACATCATCATTGAGCAAACTTTGACCCTGTACCTCACAGTCAGCAGACACATTCCAGCCAATCAGCAGCATACCCTCCCTCCCAGACCCTCCCACCTCCTGCACAGCATCCATTTTAGATTCATTCTGAAGCTGCAGTCTTAGTGAGAGGAGGGACAGTGTAGCTGCTGCTGATTTAATAGGGAAATCGATAGCTAGGCTAGTGTATTCAGTGTCCACTCCAGTCCTGAAAGACTCATCTGATCTCTGCTGTAAGGACAGCGTCCTGACAGCACCCCAAAAAGCCCTTTTTAGGGCTGCAACATTAGTCTGCTTTTTTTTTTCTTTATATACATATTGCAGTTGCCTGGCCTGCCCGTGTGTGAGGAGCTGCAGGCCCACAGACTGTAGTGTGCCCACTGCCAGTGCCCACCCCTGTCATTCCGTGTGGCACAGGACTTTGCATCAAAAAAAGGCATTTAATTTTTACACTTTAGTGTAATTTCAGTTGCTTGCCTGCTGCCAGTGTGTGTCAGGCCCACTTCCAGTGACTGTAGTGTGCCCACTGCCAGTGCCCACCACTCATACCGGGTGGCACAGTAGCTTGCCGATAAATAAGGCATTTAAATTTGACCTGTGGCCTGAGCTATCCCAGTTTGCGATAGAACTTCTGGCCTGCCCTGCTTCAAGTGTCCGTTCAGAAAGGACCTTCAGTGCAGCAGGAGGCATTGTCACTGACAAGAGAAGTCGCCTCGGTCAAAAAAGTCTTGATTACCTCACCTTCATAAAGATGAATGAGGCATGGATCCCGAAGGGACTGACAGTGGGGGATACGTTTGACTAACAAAAGGCCTGATTACATGCCTTGGCCTCAAAATGGTCCCCACGCTGCTGTATTTAATGTCTGCATACCGGATGACTTTCGTGAATTCTCCACCACCAACTAGGGTTCAAGCCGCAATGTTTTAGTCACTTTTCTGCCTGGAAAACATCAATTTTTCCGGCCGCTGCTACAATAGCGGCTGCAACAGTGCCATTATTTTTCTGGCATGTGTACATGCCTAATTCTTCTGTCCTATGGTGCAGCACTGTGGCTGCAAAAACAAACCAAAAAAAAAGGCACATACAAGTGTCAATTCCCCTTCGTGATGGTTACCTTGTTGTGGTGAAGGGGCTTGCGTATCACAATGAAGCAATCATCGCCTCTATAAGTGTGTTGGCAATGTTGGCACACCCCAGATGATAAGGCCGATGCTTCATTATGGTCAGACCAAAAGCGATCAGACGGCTGGATAATATTTCATAGAAAAAACATTAATTTACCTTTTTTTTAATGTTGTATGGGTTTTTAATACATAAAATAAAAAATCCTAATAAAGTCTCTTAATAGTTTATTAGAAATGATGCAGACAATTAAACAAATCCCCATCAATTCCAATACAAAGCAAGTGCAGAGCTCAGAAATAAATTATTTCATGATGTCGTAATGGTTCGCTAATTCGACAATGGTTAATCAATTCGACCGGATAGGGTCCGTAACAGGGATTAAACTGATAGGAATAGTACTGGTTAGGACACCACTCATATAGGGTGTCACAGCACATTGCTCTGTGCACGCGCAGTGCCCCAATTTGGGAGTAAGAGGACCGACCAAGCTGCTTTTTCCATCTCCCGGTTTCTGAAATCAATTCAGTTTGGAGTATGAGAGTTTGGTCTGTCACTGTGAAGGCAGTCGTAGGTACCCGGCCTAAATTTATTTTCACAAAAGGCAATCCCTGATATGGGACGTAACAGGGATTAAACTGATGAGAATAGTACTACAGAAAATACCACTCATATCGGGTGTGACAGTAAATTGCACGGCGCAGGCGCAGTGACCGTGGATTAAAACAAAGGGGAGGGAGACAGCGTTTTTTTAACCATCTCCCCGTTCGAAAAATCTATTCAATTGACCTTTCGGGGACCCTTGGTGTTGTACGTGGCTGGGTGGAGGAAGAAACCTTCAATGACATCACCGGGACGTGGCTAGCTTGGTATCCAACCTTGTGCAAATGGGGAGTTTGCGGTTGTTTGCGGTGCATTAAAAGAGGAGTTTGGTCTGTCAATGTCTGTAAAGTGGGCGTGACCCTTACACTACCTGATCGATACAACATCATACCTGATCGTATACACACACTGGATGTTTTAAAGCATGTTATTCCAAACAATTTAGGAATGTTAGGTGATTTATGCCCTTTATGGATTAAAACCCGACTCTGCGTCCACTACGTAATTTTCCATGGGAGTTTTGCCATAGATCCCCCTCCGGCATGCCACAGTCTAGGTGTTAGACCCCTTGAAACAACTTTTCCATCACTATTGTGGCCAGAAAGAGTCCCTGTGGGTTTTAAAATTCGCCTGGCAATTGAAGTCTATGGCGGTTCGCCCGGTTCGCGAACATTTGCGGAAGTTCGCGTTCGGAAAATTTTATGTTCGCGTGTAGTAAGTATCGGGGTGTACAGTATCAGGGTGTATAGTAAGTATCGGGGTGTACAGTATCAGGGTGTATAGTAAGTATTGGGGTATATAGTAAGTATCAGGCTGTACAGAATCAGGGTGTATAGTAAGTCTTGGGGTATATAGTAAATATCGGGGTGTACAGTATCAGGGTATATAGTAAGTATTGGGGTATATAGTAAGTATCAGGGTGTATAGTATGGATCCTGGGGTGTGTAGTAAGTAGCCGGGTGGATCCTGGGGCGTGTAGTAAGAATCCAGGTGGATCTTGGGGCGTGTAGTAAGTATCCGGGTGGATCCTGGGGCGTGTAGTAAGTAGCCGGGTGGATCCTGGGGCGTGTAGTAAATAGCCGGGTGGATCCTGGGGCGTGTAGTAAGAATCCGGGTGGATCCTGGGGCGTGTAGTGAGTATCCGGATGGATCCTGGGGCGTGTAGTAAGTATCCGGGTGGATCCTGGGGCGTGTAGTAAGTAGCCGGGTGGATCCTGGGGCGTGTAGTAAATAGCCGGGTGGATCCTGGGGCGTGTAGTAAATAGCCGGGTGGATCCTGGGGCGTGTAGTAAGTAGCCGGGTGGATCCTGGGGCGTGTAGTAAGTAGCCGGGTGGATCCTGGGGCGTGTGGTAAGTAGCCGGGTGGATCCTGGGGCGTGTAGTAAATAGCCGGGTGGATCCTGGGGCGTGTAGTAAATAGCCGGGTGGATCCTGGGGCGTGTAGTAAGTAGCCGGGTGGATCCTGGGGCGTGTACTAATTAGCCGGGTGGATCCTGGGGCGTGTAGTAAATAGCCGGGTGGATCCTGGGGCGTGTAGTAAATAGCCGGGTGGATCCTGGGGCGTGTAGTAAGTAGCCGGGTGGATCCTGGGGCGTGTAGTAAGTAGCCGGGTGGATCCTGGGGCGTGTACTAATTAGCCGGGTGGATATAGTAAGTATCAGGGTGTATAGTAAGTATTGGCAAAAGCAACAGGAGGGTAGTGGTGCGCTCACCTGGGATGTGGTGCAGCACGGACTGCGTCCGGATCCAAGACGTATTAATCTCACTTGTGATAGAAATAGGAGGATGTCCAGCTTGTGGCACCAATGTTCATCTTTATTGTTCAAGCGATAAAAATACAGTGACAGTTATGTCGCGTCTACGCGTTTCGGATCTTAGAGACAATCCGGATCCTTAATCATGACAAAGCAACATTAGAAATGACTCCATATATATGGGAGTGCATCAGGTGAGGAGGATATACGCGCCCACACGCCATGTGCAAGGTAATTACCAATACAGAGTGAAGGGAGACAAAAACAGTAAAAGCACATCAAAAGATGAAAAGAGAAATCAGTAATGTAGGATCAGATCGTGCTTCAAATTCAGGCCATCACCTGATGCACTCCCATATATATGGAGTCATTTCTAATGTTGCTTTGTCATGATTAAGGATCAGGATTGTCTCTAAGATCCGAAACGCGTAGACGCGACATAACTGTCACTGTATTTTTATCGCTTGAACAATAAAGATGAACATTGGTGCTACAAGCTGGACATCCTCCTATTTCCATTTATAGTAAGTATCGGGGTGTACAGTAAGTATTGGGGTATACAGTATCAGGGTGTATAGTATGGATCCTGGGACGTGTAGTAAGTAGCCGGATGGATCCTGGGACGTGTAGTAAGTAGCCGGATGGATCCTGGGACGTGTAGTAAGTAGCCGGGTGGATCCTGGGACGTGTAGTAAGTAGCCGGGTGGATCCTGGGACGTGTAGTAAGTAGCCGGGTGGATCCTGGGACGTGTAGTAAGTAGCCGGGTGGATCCTGGGGCGTGTAGTAAGTAGCCGGGTGGATCCTGGGCCGTGTAGTAAGTAGCCGGGTGGATCCTGGGGCGTGTAGTAAGGATCTGAGTGGATCCTGGGGCATGTTGTAAGTAGCCGGGTGGATCCTGGGACGTGTAGTAAGTAGCCGGGTGGATCCTGGGGCGTGTAGTAAGGATCTGAGTGGATCCTGGGGCATGTTGTAAGTAGCCGGATGGATCCTGGGACGTGTAGTAAGTAGCCGGATGGATCCTAGGGCGTGTAGTAAGTAGCCGGGTGGATCCTGGGACGTGTAGTAAGTAGCCGGGTGGATCCTGGGACGTGTAGTAAGTAGCCGGGTGGATCCTGGGGCGTGTAGTAAGGATCTGAGTGGATCCTGGGGCATGTTGTAAGTAGCCGGATGGATCCTGGGACGTGTAGTAAGTAGCCGGATGGATCCTGGGACGTGTAGTAAGTAGCCGGGTGGATCCTGGGACGTGTAGTAAGTAGCCGGGTGGATCCTGGGGCGTGTAGTAAGTAGCCGGGTGGATCCTGGGACGTGTAGTAAGTAGCAGGGTGGATCCTGGGGCATGTAGTAAGTAGCCGGGTGGATCCTGGGGCGTGTAGTAAGGATCTGAGTGGATCCTGGGGCATGTTGTAAGTAGCCGGATGGATCCTGGGACGTGTAGTAAGTAGCCGGATGGATCCTGGGACGTGTAGTAAGTAGCCGGGTGGATCCTGGGACGTGTAGTAAGTAGCCGGGTGGATCCTGGGACGTGTAGTAAGTAGCCGGGTGGATCCTGGGGCATGTAGTAAGTAGCCGGATGGATCCTGGGACGTGTAGTAAGTAGCCGGGTGGATCCTGGGGCATGTAGTAAGTAGCCGGGTGGATCCTGGGGCGTGTAGTAAGTAGCCGGGTGGATCCTGGGCGTGTAGTAAGTAGCCGGGTGGATCCTGGGCGTGTAGTAAGTAGCCGGGTGGATCCTGGGGCGTGTAGCAAGGATCTGGGTGGATCCTGGGGCATGTAGTGTAGCCGGGTGGATCCTGGGCGTGTAGTAAGTATCCGGTGGATCCTGGGGCGTGTAGTAAGTAGCCGGGTGGATCCTGGGACGTGTAGTAAGTAACGGGTGGATCCTGGGGCGTGTAGTAAGGATCTGAGTGGATCCTGGGGCATGTAGTAAGTAGCCGGGTGGATCCTGGGGCGTGTAGTAAGTAGCCGGGTGGATCCTAGGGCGTGTAGTAGATCTGGGTGGATCCTGGGGCATGTAGTAAGTAGCCGGGTGGATCCTGGGACGTGTAGTAAGTAGCCGGGTGGATCCTGGGGCGTGTAGTAAGTAGCCGGGTGGATCCTGGGGCGTGTAGTAAGTAGCCGGGTGGATCCTGGGGCGTGTAGTAAGGATCTGGGTGGATCCTGGGGCATGTAGTAAGTAGCCGGGTGGATCCTGGGCGTGTAGTAAGTAGCCGGGTGGATCCTGGGGCGTGTAGTGAGATCTGGGTGGATCCTGGGGCATGTAGTAAGTAGCCGGGTGGATCCTGGGGCGTGTAGTAAGTAGCCGGGTGGATCCTGGGACGTGTAGTAAGTAGCCGGGTGGATCCTGGGGCGTGTAGTAGGGATCTGGGTGGATCCTGGGGCATGTAGTAAGTAGCCGGGTGGATCCTGGGGCGTAGTAAGTAGCCGGGTGGATCCTGGGGCGTGTAGTAAGGATCTGGGTGGATCCTGGGGCATGTAGTAAGTAGCCGGGTGGATCCTGGGACGTGTAGTAAGTATCCGGGTGGATCCTGGGGCGTGTAGTAAGTAGCCGGGTGGATCCTGGGACGTGTAGTAAGTAGCCGGGTGGATCCTGGGGCGTGTAGTAAGGATCTGGGTGGATCCTGGGGCATGTAGTAAGTAGCCGGGTGGATCCTGGGGCGTGTAGTAAGTAGACGGGTGGATCCTGGGGCGTGTAGTAAGGATCTGGGTGGATCCTGGGGCATGTAGTAAGTAGCGGGTGGATCCTGGGACGTGTAGTAAGTAGCCGGGTGGATCCTGGGGCGTGTAGTAAGTAGCCGGGTGGATCCTGGGGCGTGTAGCAAGGATCTGGGTGGATCCTGGGGCATGTAGTAAGTAGCCGGGTGGATCCTGGGGCGTGTAGTAAGTAGCCGGGTGGATCCTGGGGCGTGTAGTAAGGATCTGGGTGGATCCTGGGGCATGTAGTAAGTAGCCGGGTGGATCCTGGGACGTGTAGTAAGTAGCCGGGTGGATCCTGGGACGTGTAGTGTAGCCAGGTGGATCCTGGGCGTGTAGTAGGATCTGGGTGGATCTGGGGCATGTAGTAAGTAGCCGGGTGGATCTTGGGGCGTGTAGTAAGGATCTGGGTGGATCCTGTGGCGTGTAGTAAGTAGCCGGGTGGATCCTGGGGCATGTAGTAAGTAGCCGGATGGATCCTGGGGCGTGTAGTGAGTATCCGGATGGATCCTGGGGCGTATAGTAAGTAGCCGGGTGGATCCTGGGGCGTGTAGTAAGGATCTGAGTGGATCCTGGGGCATGTAGTAAGTAGCCGGGTGGATCCTGGGGCGTGTAGTGAGTATCCGGATGGATCCTGGGACGTGTAGTAAGTAGCCGGGTGGATCCTGGGGCGTGTAGTAAGGATCTGAGTGGATCCTGGGGCATGTTGTAAGTAGCCGGGTGGATCCTGGGGCGTGTAGTAAGTAGCCGGGTGGATCCTGGGGCGTGTAGTAAGGATCTGGGTGGATCCTGGGGCATGTAGTAAGTAGCCGGGTGGATCCTGGGACGTGTAGTAAGTATCCGGGTGGATCCTGGGGCATGTAGTAAGTAGCCGGGTGGATCCTGGGACGTGTAGTAAGTAGCCGAGGTGGATCCTAGGGGCGTGTAGTAAGGATCTGGGTGGATCCTGGGGCATGTAGTAAGTAGCCGGGTGGATCCTGGGGCGTGTAGTAAGTAGCCGGGTGGATCCTGGGGCGTGTAGTAAGGATCTGGGTGGATCCTGGGGCGTGTAGTAAGTAGCCGGGTGGATCCTGGGACGTGTAGTAAGTAGCCGGGTGGATCCTGGGACATGTAGTAAGTAGCCGGGTGGATCCTGGGCGTGTAGTAAGGATCTGGGTGGATCCTGGGGCATGTAGTAAGTAGCAGGTGGATCCTGGGCGTGTAGTAAGTAGCCGGGTGGATCCTGGGGCGTGTAGTAAGGATCTGGGTGGATCCTGGGGCATGTAGTAAGTAGCCGGGTGGATCCTGGGACGTGTAGTAAGTATCGGGTGGATCCTGGGCGTGTAGTAAGTAGCCGGGTGGATCCTGGGACGTGTAGTAAGTAGCAGGTGGATCCTGGGCGTGTAGTAAGGATCTGGGTGGATCCTGGGGCATGTAGTAAGTAGCCGGGTGGATCCTGGGGCGTGTAGTAAGTAGCTCGGTGGATCCTGGGGCGTGTAGTAAGGATCTGGGTGGATCCTGGGGCATGTAGTAAGTAGCCGGGTGGATCCTGGGACGTGTAGTAAGTAGCCGGGTGGATCCTGGGACGTGTAGTAAGTAGCCGGGTGGATCCTGGGGCGTGTAGTAAGGATCTGGGTGGATCCTGGGGCATGTAGTAAGTAGCCGGGTGGATCCTGGGACGTGTAGTAAGTAGCCGGGTGGATCCTGGGGCGTGTAGTAAGGATCTGGGTGGATCCTGGGGCATGTAGTAAGTAGCCGGGTGGATCTTGGGGCGTGTAGTAAGGATCTGGGTGGATCCTGTGGCGTGTAGTAAGTAGCCGGGTGGATCCTGGGGCATGTAGTAAGTAGCCGGGTGGATCCTGGGGCGTGTAGTGAGTATCCGGATGGATCCTGGGGCGTATAGTAAGTAGCCTGGTGGATCCTGGGGCGTGTACTAAGTATCCGGGTGGATCCTGGGGCGTGTACTAAGTATCCGGGTGGATCCTGGGGCGTGTACTAAGTATCCGGGTGGATCCTGGGGCGTGTAGTAAGTACCCGGGTGGATCCTGGGGCGTGTAGTAAGTAGCCGGGTGGATCCTGGGGCGTGTAGTAAGTACCTGGGTGGATCCTGTGGCGTGTTGTAAGTAGCCGGGTGGATCCTGGGGCGTGTAGTAAGAATCCGGGTGGATCCTGGGGCGTGTAGTAAGTAGCCGGTTGGATCCTGGGGCGTGTAGCAATTACTCGGGTGGATCCTGTGGCGTGTAGTAAGTACCCGGGTGGATCCTGGGGCGTGTAGTAAGTATCCGGGTGGATCCTGGGGCGTGTACTAAGTATCCGGGTGGATCCTGGGGCGTGTACTAAGTATCCGGGTGGATCCTGGGGCGTGTAGTAAGTATCCGGGTGGATCCTGGGGCGTGTAGTAAGTACCCGGGTGGATCCTGGGGCGTGTAGTAAGTACCCGGGTGGATCCTGGGGCGTGTAGAAAGTACCCGGGTGGATCCTGGGGCGTGTAGAAAGTACCCGGGTGGATCCTGGGGCGTGTAGAAAGTACCCGGGTGGATCCTGGGGCGTGTAGAAAGTACCCGGGTGGATCCTGGGGCGTGTAGAAAGTACCCGGTGGATCCTGGGGTGTGTTGTAAGTATCCGGGTGGATCCTGGGGCGTGTTGTAAGTATCCGGGTGGATCCTGGGGCGTGTAGTAAGTATCCGGGTGGATCCTGGGGCGTGTAGTAAGGATCCGGGTGGATCCTGGGGCGTGTTGTAAGGATCCGGGTGGATCCTGGGGCGTGTTGTAAGGATCCGGGTGGATCCTGGGGCGTGTTGTAAGTATCTGGGTGGATCCTGGGGCGTGTTGTAAGTATCCGGGTGGATCCCGGGGCGTGTTGTAAGTATCCGGGTGGATCCCGGGGCGTGTTGTAAGTATCCGGGTGGATCCCGGGGCGTGTTGTAAGTATCCGGGTGGATCCCGGGGCGTGTTGTAAGTATCCGGGTGGATCCCGGGGCGTGTTGTAAGTATCCGGGTGGATCCCGGGGCGTGTTGTAAGTATCCGGGTGGATCCTGGGGCGTGTTGTAAGTATCCGGGTAGGTACATGGCCTCATTCATGAGTGTGCCCAGGGCTGCAGTACATAGTGTTGTGGAGGAGGTTGGGACACGTGGACATTTTAGGTCACGTTTGCCCGGCCCTTTTTTGGGGACATCTGCTGTGGCCCTCCGCTGTCTGTAGGGGCCCCTACAATGAGCTGTGTTCTGGGGGCCGATTAAATTGATGGATCTGGGTCTTCTGAGCGGGGGTCCTAGTCAAGGTTCCCCTTTTATTCATACTCTGCCTTATGGCTGGAGGCGCCAGTCTACCTGCTGCGGCCTCCAGTCAAGGTATTTCTCGGAATGACCGCCATGTTTTACTACTTTCCCATTAGTGGTCACCGCATCCTGTCACAAGCAAACCCCACGATCAGATTACGAGACAATGGCAGGTGGCCCGCCTCCACCACAGGGTTGTGTGTCCATCTTTTAACCGGTTTCCTACGCTTCAGCGCCCGTTTATACCAACCCGAGATAATGGCGCTCGTCTCCATATACATCATACTAGAACGGGCTCTTCATATAGAAGGTTCTAGAGACCGATGAGCATAGAGGGGGATTTACAAAGACTCCAGACCAGGCCATCCTAGGAGGATCAGCCCTAGGACACAACTACTGAGGTCATATTCAGCATCTACGTAGGGCGTGCTAGGAGGAGACCACCACTGTCCAGGAAGATCAGCCCGAGAACACAAGACACTGTAAGACGTGTCTAACAAGGCAGAACTTCATTCCGGACCTACAGGAAGCTCTCACCTCTACTGAGGTCCTAGTACAGGAGGCGGCACACATGACATGTACCAAGAAGAGACGAGCACTGCCCAGAAAGATCAGCCTGAGAACACAAGACGTGTCTAACAAGGCAGAACTTCACCCTGGGACCTACAGGAAGCTCTCACCTCTACTGAGGTCCGACTGCAGGAGGCGGCACACACAACATGTACCAAGAAGAGACCACCACTGTCCAGGAAGATCAGCCCGAGTACACAAGACACTGTAAGACGTCTCTAACAAGGCAGAACTTCACCCTGGGACCTACAGGAAGCTCTCACCTCTACTGAGGTCCTAGTGCAGGAGGCGGCACACATGACATGTACCAAGAAGAGACCACCACTGTCCAGGAAGATCAGCCTGGAACACAAGACGTCTCTAAGATGCCAGAACTTCAGCCTGGGACCTACAGGAAGCTCTCACCTCTACTGAGGTCCGAGTGCAGGAGGCGGCACACGTGACATCTACATGTACCGAGAAGAGACGAGCACTGCCCAGGAAGATCAGCCTGAGAACACAAGATGCTCTCTAAGATGCCAGTACCTTATTCTGGGACCTACAGGAAGCTCTCACCTCTACTGAGGTCCTAGTGCAGGAGGCGGCACACGTGACATCTACATGTACCGAGAAGAGACGAGCTCTGCCCAGGAAGATCAGCCTGAGAACACAAGATGCTGGAAGACGTCTCTAACAAGGCAGTACCTTATTCTGGGACCTACAGGAGGCTCTCACCTCTACTGAGGTCCTAGTGCAGGAGGCGGCACACGTGACATCTACATGTACCGAGAAGAGACGAGCTCTGCCCAGGAAGATCAGCCTGAGAACACAAGATGCTGGAAGACGTCTCTAACAAGGCAGTACCTTATTCTGGGACCTACAGGAGGCTCTCACCTCTACTGAGGTCCTAGTGCAGGAGGCGGCACACGTGACATCTACATGTACCGAGAAGAGACGAGCTCTGCCCAGGAAGATCAGCCTGAGAACACAAGATGCTGGAAGACGTCTCTAACAAGGCAGAACCTTATTCTGGGACCTACAGGAAGCTCTCACCTCTACAGCTGGAGGAACCATTAGGGAGCAGGCTGGGGCCAGAAGACGACCGCTGTCCGGCAGCAGTGGGGAAGAGCACAGACATTATACAAAGCCAGAACTTCTCCCGGGAAGTACATGAAGCCCTTACCCCCACACAGTCCACCAAGCAGGAGGCCACCACCTTGTGTCCAGGATGGCCAGTTATGTGACCGCAGGAGCAGAAGACCCTGCCGTGTGCGGGCGGACAGTCCCCCATGGAATCCTTCATTGTGGAGGAGAACGTCAGACCAGATGCTTGTAACATAACAATCACCCTCAACATCCCGGCAACTACTCCAACAGCTGAAGACTTGCAGGGTTCCTGAACATTACAGGCCAGACAACCGCAACTATCTATATACCGCCACCTCTGCCAGTCTCCTCCACTTACCACATAGCTCTGCCAGTCTCCTCCACTATCTACATAGCTCTGCCAGTCTCCTCCACTATCTACATAGCTCTGCCAGTCTCCTCCACTATCTACATAGCTCTGCCAGTCTCCTCCACTATCTACATAGCTCTGCCAGTCTCCTCAACTTACCACATAGCTCTGCCAGTCTCCTCCACTTACCACATAGCTCTGCCAGTCTCCTCCACTATCTACATAGCTCTGCCAGTCTCCTCCACTATCTACATAGCTCTGCCAGTCTCCTCCACTATCTACATAGCTCTGCCAGTCTCCTCCACTATCTACATAGCTCTGCCAGTCTCCTCAACTTACCACATAGCTCTGCCAGTCTCCTCAACTTACCACATAGCTCTGCCAGTCTCCTCAACTTACCACATACCTCTGCCAGTCTCCTCAACTTACCACATACCTCTGCCAGTCTCCTCCACTTACCACATAGCTCTGCCAGTCTCCTCCACTATCTACATAGCTCTGCCAGTCTCCTCCACTTACCACATACCTCCCTCTGCCAGTCTCCTCCACTATCTACATAGCTCTGCCAGTCTCCTCCACTATCTACATAGCTCTGCCAGTCTCCTCCACTTACCACATAGCTCTGCCAGTCTCCTCCACTTACCACATAGCTCTGCCAGTCTCCTCCACTTACCACATAGCTCTGCCAGTCTCCTCCACTATCTACATAGCTCTGCCAGTCTCCTCCACTTACCACATAGCTCTGCCAGTCTCCTCCACTATCTACATAGCTCTGCCAGTCTCCTCCACTTACCACATAGCTCTGCCAGTCTCCTCCACTATCTACATAGCTCTGCCAGTCTCCTCCACTTACCACATAGCTCTGCCAGTCTCCTCCACTATCTACATAGCTCTGCCAGTCTCCTCCACATTCCACCATCTACATAGCTCTGCCAGTCTCCTCCACATGCCACCATCTAAATACCTCTGCCAGTCTCCTCCACATTCCACCATCCACATAGCTCTGCCAGTCTCCTCCACATTCCCCATCTACATACCTCTGCCAGTCTCCTCCACATGCCACCATCTAAATACCTCTGCCAGTCTCCTCCACATTCCACCATCTACATACCTCTGCCAGTCTCCTCCACATTCCAC
Source organism: Bufotes viridis (assembly GCA_033119425.1). Taxonomy (NCBI): domain Eukaryota; kingdom Metazoa; phylum Chordata; class Amphibia; order Anura; family Bufonidae; genus Bufotes; species Bufotes viridis. Next base: position 3,195,162 of record CM065590.1, on the reverse strand, counting down.
CATCTACATAGCTCTGCCAGTCTCCTCCACATTCCACCATCTACATACCTCTGCCAGTCTCCTCCACATTCCACCTTCTACATACCTCTGCCAGTCTCCTCCACATTCCACCATCTACATAGCTCTGCCAGTCTCCTCCACATGCCACCATCTACATAGCTCTGCCAGTCTCCTCCACATTCCACCATCTATATACCTCTGCCAGTCTCCTCCACATTCCATCTACATACCTCTGCCAGTCTCCTCCACATTCCACCATCTACATACCTCTGCCAGTCTCCTCCACATTCCACCATCTACATACCTCTGCCAGTCTCCTCCACATTCCACCATCTACATACCTCTTCCAGTCTCCTCCACATGCCACCATCTACATAGCTCTGCCAGTCTCCTCCACATGCCACCATCTACATACCTCTGCCAGTCTCCTCCACATTCCACCATCCACATAGCTCTGCCAGTCTCCTCCACATTCCACCATCTACATACCTCTGCCAGTCTCCTCCACATGCCACCATCTACATACCTCTGCCAGTCTCCTCCACATTCCACCATCTACATAGCTCTGCCAGTCTCCTCCACATTCCACCATCTACATACCTCTGCCAGTCTCCTCCACATTCCACCATCCACATAGCTCTGCCAGTCTCCTCCACAATCCCCATCTACATACCTCTGCCAGTCTCCTCCACATTCCACCATCCACATAGCTCTGCCAGTCTCCTCCACATTCCACCATCCACATAGCTCTGCCAGTCTCCTCCACAATCCCCATCTACATAGCTCTGCCAGTCTCCTCCACATTCCACCATCCACATAGCTCTGCCAGTCTCCTCCACATTCCACCATCTACATAGCTCTGCCAGTCTCCTCCACATTCCACCATCTACATACCTCTGCCAGTCTCCTCCACATTCCACCATCTACATAGCTCTGCCAGTCTCCTCCACATTCCACCATCTACATACCTCTGCCAGTCTCCTCCACATTCCACCATCTACATAGCTCTGCCAGTCTCCTCCACATTCCACCATCTACATAGCTCTGCCAGTCTCCTCCACATTCCACCATCTACATAGCTCTGCCAGTCTCCTCCACATTCCACCATCTACATACCTCTGCCAGTCTCCTCCACATTCCACCATCTACATAGCTCTGCCAGTCTCCTCCACATTCCACCATCTACATACCTCTGCCAGTCTCCTCCACATTCCACCATCTACATACCTCTGCCAGTCTCCTCCACATTCCACCATCTACATAGCTCTGCCAGTCTCCTCCACATTCCACCTATCTACATACCTCTGCCAGTCTCCTCCACATTCCACCATCTACATAGCTCTGCCAGTCTCCTCCACATTCCACCATCTACATAGCTCTGCCAGTCTCCTCCACATTCCACCATCTACATACCTCTGCCAGTCTCCTCCACATTCCACCATCTACATAGCTCTGCCAGTCTCCTCCACATTCCACCATCTACATACCTCTGCCAGTCTCCTCCACATTCCACCATCTACATAGCTCTGCCAGTCTCCTCCACATTCCACCATCTACATAGCTCTGCCAGTCTCCTCCACATTCCACCATCTACATAGCTCTGCCAGTCTCCTCCACATTCCACCATCTACATACCTCTGCCAGTCTCCTCCACATTCCACCATCTACATAACTCTGCCAGTCTCCTCCACATTCCACCATCTACATAACTCTGCCAGTCTCCTCCACATTCCACCATCTACATAGCTCTGCCAGTCTCCTCCACATTCCACCATCTACATAGCTCTGCCAGTCTCCTCCACATTCCACCATCCACATAGCTCTGCCAGTCTTCCCCACTCATCACCATCTACATAGCTCTGCCAGTCTCCTCCACATTCCACCTTCTACATACCTCTGCCAGTCTCCTCCACTATCTACATACCTCTGCCAGTCTCCTCCACTATCTACATAGCTCTGCCAGTCTCCTCCACATTCCACCATCTACATACCTCTGCCAGTCTCCTCCACATTCCACCATCTACATAGCTCTGCCAGTCTCCTCCACATTCCCCATCTACATAGCTCTGCCAGTCTCCTCCACATTCCACCATCCACATAGCTCTGCCAGTCTTCCCCACTCATCACCATCTACATAGCTCTGCCAGTCTCCTCCACATTCCACCATCTACATACCTCTGCCAGTCTCCTCCACATTCCACCATCTACATAGCTCTGCCAGTCTCCTCCACATTCCACCATCTACATAGCTCTGCCAGTCTCCTCCACATACCACCATCTACATACCTCTGCCAGTCTTCCCCACTCACCACCATCTACATAGCTCTGCCAGTCTTCCCCACTCACCACCATGTACATAGCTCTGCCAGTCTTCCCCACTCACCACCATGTACATAGCTCTGCCAGTCTCCTCCACATACCACCATGTACATAGCTCTGCCAGTCTTCCCCACTCATCACCATCTACATACCTCTGCCAGTCTCCTCCACATACCACCATGTACATAGCTCTGCCAGTCTTCCCCACTCACCACCATGCACATAGCTCTGCCAGTCTTCCCCACTCACCACCATCCACATAGCTCTGCCAGTCTCCTCCACATTCCACCATCCACATAGCTCTGCCAGTCTTCCCCACTCACCACAGCGCCAGTCTCCTCCACGCACTCCTTGCTGGTCCGTGGCGCCCCCTGCTGGTCAGTCACACGGACCCGGCTCTGCTATACACAAAGTAACCTTTATTTCCGGGATACAAACAGGATTTATTACAGGGAGGGAAAAAAAATAAAATAAGGTTTGTGTCCACTATTTACACGGCGCGTCGGGGGCTGCGGAGATCACGTGACGTCATCGCCTTCTGCCCTCATTAACTGAAAGTTTCCCCTCCCCCATAGTCCGGAGCGCTCAGGGGTGCTCGTCCTTGGGGCCGCCCCTGCCCTCCCTGCACTTCTGGCAGTAGTAGATGTCCGGCACGTTGCTCTTGCGGATCTTGGCGCAGGAGAGGTGGACCCATGTGCAGCACACATTACACTCGATCATCGGGCGTCCGGCAAACGGCTTCTCGCAGTAACACGTCACCAAGTCCCACGAGTCGTCTCCTACCAAGAGTGAGAAACGAGAGTCAGCGTGAGGGGGACCCCCGAGGACGCAGAGCAGCCCCTCTCTGCCGCCCACCTCACCTGAGTCCACCATGATGTCTTCATCCATCACCTGGGTGTCTGCATCGCTGGAGCTGCCGCCGGCTGCGTCCCGGCTGCTCTCTGCACTGGGAGGAGGCTGCGGTGCTGCAGAGGAGGCCATGAGGGGCACGCCCCTGTCCTCATCATCAGTGTCCGTATCACTCATCCTGCCGGCAGCGCTCCCCCGGTGCCGCTGCCTCCGCCTCCTGCGAGCGCTTCTCTTCACGCGCGCATGCTCTGCCCCCCGACGTTTACTCGCGCCTCCGCTCTGCCCCTTGGCCTTCATGACAAAAGTCTGGATGGTGCTGAGGTCGGAGCCTGCCGGGGCCAGGGGGAGGCGCGGGGGGTCCGGGGAATCCCAGCTGTCGCTTTCTTCAGTCCGATGAGGGGTGGTGGGAGGCGGGGGAGTCCAAGACTTCTCCTACAGGACAAAGGGGAGCATGAGCAGGACACACCCCCGCATGATCCCCGCCCCCTGACAGGGCCACACCCATCACTTACCTCTTTCGCTGGTGGCGGAATATAACCGGCGTAAGCGAGGACAAATGTGCAGAAACGGTTGAAATCCTCAACTGTTCGTGAACGTTTTTGTGGAGGCTGCTGGAAAAGTGACCACAGTGAGAGTAGTGCTCCACCACACCCAGGACTACAACCCCCAGCATCCACATGACATTGTATAGTCACCCTTCCGCCACTCCTCACCCACTGCCCATAATGTTTACCTGAGGAATCGATTTCACATTCATGGCGGAATCCGCTAAAAAAGGAAGAGAAAAAAAAGGCATCTCAATGAAAAGCCCCTCAGCCTCCGAGCGCGGCCCCGCACACACACACACACACGCAGCGCCCCCCACACACACACACACGAGCGCGCTCCCACACACACACACACGAGCGCGCCCCACACACACACACACACACACACGAGCGCGCCCCCACACACACACACGAGCGCAGCCCCCATACACACACACGCAGCGCTCCCCACACACACACACACACACGAGCGGCGCTCACACACACACGAGCGCAGCTCTACGCAGCACACGCAGTGCGCTCACACACACACACACGAGCGCGCCCTCTACACACACGACGCGGCCTCGCGCCTCTACAACACACACACAGCGCCTCGCGGCCTCCACACACACGAGCGGCTGCCTGCGTGTCTCTCACACACACGAGCGGCCCTCGCGGCTCTACACACACACGAGCGCGTCGCGGCCTCCACACACACACACGACGCGGCCTCCATACACACACACGAAGCGCGGCCTCCTACACACACACGCGAGGCGCGGCCTCCGCACATACACACGAGCGCGGCCTCGCACACATACACAGCTACACACGAGCGCGCCTCGTCATCTCACACACACGAAGCGCGCTCGCGTCTCACACACGAGCGCACCGCAGCTCTACACACACACGAGCGCGGCCTCCACACACACGAGCGCGCCTCGCGGCTCTACACACACACGTAGCGCGCTCTGCGGCCTCTACACACACACGAGCGGCCTCGCGCCTCACACACACACGACGCGGCCTCGCGGCCTCACACACAGGCGGCCCGCGCCTCACACGACACGAGCGCCTCGCGGCTCTCACACACACGAGCGGCCCGCGGTCTCCACAACACACACGAGCGCCCGCGCCTCCACACACACACGGCGCGCTGCCTCCACACACACACGAGCACGCGACCTCCACACACACGCAGCGCGGCCTCCACACACACAGCGCGCCTGCCGTCTCACACACACACGCACAGCGCGGCCTGCAGCCTCCACACACACACAGCGGCCCCTGCAGCCTCCATACACGCACACACGGCCCCTCAGCCTCCTACACGCACACACGGCCCCTCAGCCTCCACACGCACACGGCCCTCAGCCTCCACACGCACACACGGCCCCTCAGCCTCCACACGCACACACGGCCCCCTCAGCCTCCACACGCACACGGCCCCTCAGCCTCCACACGCACACACGGCCCCTCAGCCTCCACACGCACACACGGCCCCTCAGCCTCCACACGCACACACGGCCCCTCAGCCTTCCACACGCACACACGGCCCCCTCAGCCTCCACACGCACACACGGCCCCCTCAGCCTCCACACGCACACACGGCCCCCTCAGCCTCCACACGCACACACGGCCCCCTCAGCCTCCACACGCACACACGGCCCTCAGCCTCCACACGCACACACGGCCCCTCAGCCTCCACACGCACACACGGCCCCTCAGCCTCCACACGCACACCGGCCCCTCAGCCTCCACACGCACACACGGCCCTCAGCCTCCACACGCACACACGGCCCCTCAGCCTCCACACGCACACCGGCCCCTCAGCCTCCACACGCACACACGGCCCCCTCAGCCTCCACACGCACACACGGCCCCTCAGCCTCCACACGCACACACGGCCCCTCAGCCTCCACGCACACACGGCCCCCTCAGCCTCCACACGCACACACGGCCCCTCAGCCTCCACACGCACACACGGCCCCTCAGCCTCCACACGCACACACGGCCCCTCAGCCTCCACACGCACACACGGCCCCTCAGCCTCCACACGCACACACGGCCCCTCAGCCTCCACACGCACACACGGCTCCCTCAGCCTCCACACGCACACACGGCCCCTCAGCCTCCACACGCACACACGGCCCCTCAGCCTCCACACGCACACACGGCTCCTCAGCCTCCACACGCACCACACGGCCCCTCAGCCTCCACACGCACACACGGCCCCTCAGCCTCCACACGCACACACGGCCCCTCAGCCTCTCACACGCACACACGGCTCCCTCAGCCTCCACACGCACACACGGCCCCTCAGCCTCCACACGCACACACGGCCCCTCAGCCTCCACACACACGGCCCCTCAGCCTCCACACACACGGCCCTCAGCCTCCACACACACGGCCCCTCAGCCTCCACACACACGGCTCCCTCAGCCTCCACACACACGGCCCTCAGCCTCCACACACACACGGCCCTCAGCCTCCACACACACACGGCCCTCAGCTCCACACACACACGGCCCCTCAGCCTCCACACACACACACGGCCCCTCAGCCTCCACACACACACACGGCCCCTCTGCCTCCACACACACACACGGCCCCTCTGCCTCCACACACACACACGCCCCTCTGCCTCCACACACACACGGCTCCTCTGCCTCCACACACACGGCCCTCTGCCTCCACACACACGGCCCCTCTGCCTCACACACACACGGCCCCTCTGCTCTCCACACACACACGGCCCCTCTGCCTCCACACACACGGCCCTCTCTGCTCTCCACACACACACGGCCCCTCTGCCTCCACACACACACGGCCCTCTGCCTCCCACACACACGGCCCCTCTGCCTCCACACACACGGCCTCTCTGCCTCCACACACACGGCCCTCTGCCTCCACACACACGGCCCCTCAGCCTCCACACACACGGCCCCTCAGCCTTCCACACACACACGGCTCCCTCAGCCTCACACACACACGGCTCCTCAGCCTCCACACACACACATCGGCCTCCTCAGCCTCTCACCACACACACGGCCCTCTGCCTCACACACACACACGGCCCCTCTGCTCTCCACACACACACGGCCCTCTGCCTCACACACACGGCCCCTCTGCCTCCACACACACGGCCCCTCTGCTCTCCACACACACGGCCCTCTGCCTCCACACACACGGCCCCTCTGCCTCCACACACACGGCCCCTCTGCCTCCACACACACGGCCCCTCTGCCTCCACACACACGGCCCTCTGCTCTCCACACACACGGCCCCCTCTGCCTCCACACACACGGCCCCTCTGCCTCCACACACACGGCCCCTCTGCTCACTCCACACACGGCCCTCTGTCTCCACACACACGGCCCCTCTGCCTCCACACACACGGCCCTCTGCCTCCACACACACGGCCCTCTGCCTCCACACACACGGCCCCTCTGCCTCCACACACGGCCCTCTGCCTCCACACACGGCCCCTCAGCCTCACACACACGGCCTCAGCCTCCACACACACGGCCCTCAGCCTCCACACACGGCCCCTCAGCCTCCACACACACACGGCCCTCAGCATCCACACACACACGGCCCTCAGCCTCCACACACGGCCCTCAGCCTCCACACACGGCCTCTCAGCCTCACACACACGGCCCTCAGCCTCACACACGGCTCACTCAGCCTCAGCCTCACACACACACACACACACACACGGCCCCTCAGCCTCCACACACGGCCCCTCAGCCTCCACACACACACACGGCCCCTCAGCCTCCACACACGGCCCCTCAGCCTCCACACACGGCCCCTCAGCCTCCACACACGGCCCCTCAGCCTCCACACACACAGCCCCTCAGCCTCCACACACCCACACACACACGGCCCCTCAGCCTACACACACACACGGCCCCTCAGCCTCCACACACACACACACAACACAGCCCCTCAGCCTCCACGGTCTTTCAGGCTTCTGTACCTTCAGTACTGGCTTCTCCCATTGCAGTTTCTAACATGGTGGCCTACGAGGGCCCCAGCAGGGGCCAAACCTCAGCGGCCGAGCCACTGAGGCAGAAGAACACCGATCTCCGTCACTAAACACCACCTCCCGCCGCTCCCGGCCGCCCGTTCCCCGCACAGCTCCCTGGGATCAGTAGTCCGTCGCCCGCCCACTGACTGCTGGAACTTGTAGTTTGGTAAAGCTGTGTTGCTATGAACACAAGCCGAAGTCAAGGAAACAGAAAACTACAACACCCGGAATGCAGTGCGGCGCCAGCGCTAACACTCCCAGCAAACATCGCGCATACAACGTCAGTACCAGGACATGTGACATGGTCATTGCAGAACGCATGCGCAGAAAGGAAGCAGGGCATACTGGGAGAAAGTGACAGACAGGCGGTAGTGGACGCCATGGTCATGTGATTACACGAAACTAGGCGCATGCGTTTTACAATTATTTTAGTGTAGTATGTGTGTTTACTAAGGGGTGTATGTGTGTGTACTGAGGGGTGTATGTGTCTGTACTGAGAGGTGTATGTGTGTCTACTGAGAGGTGTATGTGTGTCTACTGAGGGGTGTATGTGTGTGTACTGAGGGGTGTATGTGTGTGTACTGAGGGGTGTATGTGTGTGTACTGAGGGGTGTATGTGTGTGTACTGAGAGGTGTATGTGTGTACACTGAGGGGTGTATGTGTGTGTACTGAGGGGTGTATGTGTGTCTACTGAGGGGTGTATGTGTGTCTACTGAGGGGTGTATGTGTGTCTACTGAGGGGTGTATGTGTGTCTACTGAGGGGTGTATGTGTACTGAGG
>CM065590.1:3139627-3186150 GCA_033119425.1 Bufotes viridis | reverse complement strand
TACATGTGTGATATTACACTGTGCGGTGTCTGTATTACATGTGTGATATTACACTGTGCGGTGTCTGTATTACATGTGTGATATTACACTGTAGCGGTGTCTGTATTACATGTGTGATATTACACTGTGCGGTGTCTGTATTACATGTGTGATATTACACTGTGCGGTGTCTGTATTACATGTGTGATATTACACTGTGCGGTGTCTGTATTACATGTGTGATATTACACTGTGCGGTGTCTGTATTACATGTGTGATATTACACTGTGCGGTGTCTGTATTACATGTGTGATATTACACTGTGCGGTGTCTGTATTACATGTGTGATATTACACTGTGCGGTGTCTGTATTACATGTGTGATATTACACAGTACGGTGTCTGTATTACATGTGTGATATTACACTGTGCAGTGTCTGTATTACATGTGTGATATTACACTGTGCGGTGTCTGTATTACATGTGTGATATTACACTGTGCGGTGTCTGTATTACATGTGTGATATTACACTGTGTGGTATCTGTATTACATGTGTGATATTACACTGTGCGGCCTCTGTATTACATGTGTGATATTACACTGTGTGGTATCTGTATTACATGTGTGATATTACACTGTGTGGTATCTGTATTACATGTGTGATATTACACTGTGCGGAATCTGTATTACATGTGTGATATTACACTGTGCGGAATCTGTATTACATGTGTGATATTACACTGTGCGGTGTCTGTATTACATGTGTGATATTACACTGTGCAGTGTTTGTATTACATGTGTGATATTACACTGTGCGGTGTCTGTATTACATGTGTGATATTACACTGTGCGGCGTCTGTATTACATGTGTGATATTACACTGTGTGGTGTCTGTATTATATGTGTGATATTACACTGTGCGGTGTCTGTATGACATGTGTGATAATACACTGTGCGGCCTCTGTATTACATGTGTGATATTACACTGTGTGGTGTCTGTATTATATGTGTGATATTACACTGTGCGGTGTCTGTATTACATGTGTGATATTACACTGTGCGGTGTCTGTATTACATGTGTGATATTACACTGTGCGGTGTCTGTATTACATGTGTGATATTACACCTGTGCGGTAGTCTGTATTACATGTGTGATATTACACTGTGCGGTGTCCGATTACATGTGTGATATTACACAGTACGGTGTCTGTATTACAGTGTGATATTACACTGTGCGATGTCTGTATTCATGTGTGATATTACACTGTGCGGTGTCTGTATTACATGTGTGATATCACACTGTGCGGGCGTCTGAATTACATGTGTGATATTACACTGTGCGGTCTCTGTATTACATGTGTGATATTACACTGTGCGGTGTCTGTATTGCATGTGTGATATTACACTGTAATAGAAGTATACAGAAAGCGCACAGTGTAATATCACACATGTAATACAGACCCCGCACAGTGTAATATCACACATGTAATACAGACCCTGCACAGTGTAATATCACACATGTAATACAGACACCGCACAGTGTAATATCACACATGTAATACAGACACCGCACAGTGTAATATCACACATGTAATACAGACACCGCACAGTGTAATATCACACATGTAATACAGAGGCTGCACAGTGTAATATCACACATGTAATACAGACACCGCACAGTGTAATATCACACATGCAATACAGAGGCCGCACAGTGTAATATCACACATGTAATACAGACGCCGCACAGTGTAATATCACACATGTAATACAGAGGCTGCACAGTGTAATATCACACATGTAATACAGACACCGCACAGTGTAATATCACACATGTAATACAGACACCGCACAGTGTAATATCACACATGTAATACAGACACCGCACAGTGTAATATCACACATGTAATACAGACACCGCACAGTGTAATATCACACATGTAATACAGACACCGCACAGTGTAATATCACACATGTAATACAGACACCGCACAGTGTAATATCACACATGTAATACAGACACCGCACAGTGTAATATCACACATGTAATACAGACACCGCACAGTGTAATATCACACATGTAATACAGACACCGCACAGTGTAATATCACACATGTAATACAGACACCGCACAGTGTAATATCACACATGTAATACAGACACCGCACAGTGTAATATCACACATGTAATACAGACGCCGCACAGTGTAATATCACACATGTAATACAGACACTGCACAGTGTAATATCACACATGTAATACAGACGCCGCACAGTGTAATATCACACATGTAATACAGACACCGCACAGTGTAATATCACACATGTAATACAGACACCGCCCGTGTAATATCACACATGAAATACAGACACCGCACAGTGTAATATCACACATGTAATACAGACACCGCACAGTGTAATATCACACATGTAATACAGACACCGCACAGTGTAATATCACACATGTAATACAGACACCGCACAGTGTAATATCATACATGAAATACAGACGCCTCACAGTGTAATATCACACATGTAATACAGACACCGCACAGTGTAATATCACACATGTAATACAGACACCGCACAGTGTAATATCACACATGTAATACAGACACCGCACAGTCTATCATCACACATGTAATACAGACGCCGTACAGTGTAATATCACACATGTAATACAGACACCGCACAGTGTAATATCACACATGTAATACAGACGCCGCACAGTGTAATATCACACATGTAATACAGACACCGCACAGTGTAATATCACACATGTAATACAGACACCGCCCGTGTAATATCACACATGAAATACAGACACCGCACAGTGTAATATCACACATGTAATACAGACACCGCACAGTGTAATATCACACATGTAATACAGACACCGCACAGTGTAATATCACACATGTAATACAGACACCGCACAGTGTAATATCATACATGAAATACAGACGCCTCACAGTGTAATATCACACATGTAATACAGACACCGCACAGTGTAATATCACACATGTAATACAGACACTGCACAGTGTAATATCACACATGTAATACAGACACCGCACAGTGTAATATCACACATGTAATACAGACACCGCACAGTGTAATATCACACATGTAATACAGACCCTGCACAGTGTAATATCACACATGTAATACAGACACCGCACAGTGTAATATCACACATGTAATACAGACACCGCACAGTGAAATATCACACATGTAATACAGACACCGCACAGTGTAATATCACACATGTAATACAGACACCGCACAGTGTAATATCACACATGTAATACAGACACCGCACAGTGTAATATCACACATGTAATACAGACACCGCACAGTGTAATATCACACATGTAATACAGAGGCCGCACAGTGTAATATCACACATGTAATACAGACGCCGCACAGTGTAATATCACACATGTAATACAGGCCGCACAGTGTAATATCACAAATGTAATACAGACACCGCACAGTGTAATATCACACATGTCATACAGACGCCGCACAGTGTAATATCACACATGTAATACAGACACCTGCACAGTGTAATATCACACATGTAATACAGACACCGCACAGTGTAATATCACACATGTAATACAGACACCGCACAGTGTAATATCACACATGTAATACAGACACTGCACAGTGTAATATCACACATGTAATACAGACACCGCACAGTGTAATATCACACATGTAATACAGACACCGCACAGTGTAATATCACACATGTAATACAGACACCGCACAGTGTAATATCACACATGTAATACAGACACCGCACAGTGTAATATCACACATGTAATACAGACACCGCACAGTGTAATATCACACATGTAATACAGACACCGCACAGTGTAATATCACACATGTAATACAGACACCGCACAGTGTAATATCACACATGTAATACAGACACCGCACAGTGTAATATCACACATGTAATACAGACACCGCACAGTGTAATATCACACATGTAATACAGACACCGCACAGTGTAATATCACACATGTAATACAGACACCGCACAGTGTAATATCACACATGTAATACAGACACCGCACAGTGTAATATCACACATGTAATACAGACACCGCACAGTGTAATATCACACATGTAATACAGACACCGCACAGTGTAATATCACACATGTAATACAGACACCGCACAGTGTAATATCACACATGTAATACAGACACCGCACAGTGTAATATCACACATGTAATACAGACACCGCACAGTGTAATATCACACATGTAATACAGACACCGCACAGTGTAATATCACACATGTAATACAGACACCGCACAGTGTAATATCACACATGTAATACAGACACCGCACAGTGTAATATCACACATGTAATACAGACACCGCACAGTGTAATATCACACATGTAATACAGACACCGCACAGTGTAATATCACACATGTAATACAGACACCGCACAGTGTAATATCACACATGTAATACAGACACCGCACAGTGTAATATCACACATGTAATACAGACACCGCACAGTGTAATATCACACATGTAATACAGACACCGCACAGTGTAATATCACACATGTAATACAGACACCGCACAGTGTAATATCACACATGTAATACAGACACCGCACAGTGTAATATCACACATGTAATACAGACACCGCACAGTGTAATATCACACATGTAATACAGACACCGCACAGTGTAATATCACACATGTAATACAGACACCGCACAGTGTAATATCACACATGTAATACAGACACCGCACAGTGTAATATCACACATGTAATACAGACACCGCACAGTGTAATATCACACATGTAATACAGACACTGCCCGTGTAATATCACACATGTAATACAGACACCGCACAGTGTAATATCACACATGTAATACAGACACCGCACAGTGTAATATCACACATGTAATACAGACTCTGCACAGTGTAATATCACACATGTAATACAGAGGCCGCACAGTGTAACATCACACATGTAATACAGACACCGCACAGTGTAATATCACACATGTAATACAGACACCGCACAGTATAATATCACACATGTAATACAGAGGCCGCACAGTGTATTATCACACATGTAATACAGACACTGCACAGTGTAATATCACACATGTAATACAGACACCGCACAGTGTAATATCACACATGTAATACAGACACCGCACAGTGTAATATCATACATGTAATACAGACACCGCACAGTGTAATATCACACATGTAATACAGACACTGCACAGTGTAATATCACACATGTAATACAGAAACCTCACAGTGTAATATCACACATGTAATACAGAAACCTCACAGTGTAATATCACACATGTAATACAGACACCGCACAGTGTAATATCACACATGTAATACAGACACCGCACAGGGTAATATCACACATGTAATACAGACACTGCACAGTGTAATATCACACATGTAATACAGACACTGCACAGTGTAATATCACACATGTAATACAGACACCGCACAGTGTAATATCACACATGTAATACAGACACTGCACAGTGTAATATCACACATGTAATACAGACACCGCACAGTGTAATATCACACATGTAATACAGAGGCCGCACAGTGTAATATCACACATGTAATACAGACACCGCACAGTGTAATCTCACACATGTAATACAGACACCACACAGGGTAATATCACACATGTAATACAGACACCGCACAGTGTAATATCACACATGTAATACAGACACCACACAGGGTAATATCACACATGTAATACAGACACCACACAGGGTAATATCACACATGTAATACAGACACCGCACAGTGTAATATCACATGTGTAATACAGACACCGCACAGTGTAATATCACACATGTCATACAGACACCGCACAGTGTAATATCACACATGTAATACAGAGGCCGAGCCGTGTAATATCACACATGTCATACAGAGGCCGCACAGTGTAATATCACACATGTAATACAGACACCGCACAGTGTAATATCACACATGTAATACAGACACCACACAGTGTAATATCACACATGTAATACAGACACCGCACAGTGTAATATCACACATGTCATACAGAGGCCGCACAGTGTAATATCACACATGTAATACAGACACTGCACAGTGTAATAGCACACATGTAATACAGACACCGCACAGTGTAATATCACACATGTAATACAGAGGCCGCACAGTGTAATATCACACATGTAATACAGACACCGCACAGTGTAATATCACACATGTAATACAGACACTGCACAGTGTAATAGCACACATGTAATACAGAAACCGCACAGTGTAATATCACATGTGTAATACAGACACCGCACAGTGTAATATCACACATGTCATACAGAGGCCGCACAGTGTAATATCACACATGTAATACAGACGCCGCACAGTGTAATATCACACATGTAATACAGACACCGCACAGTGTAATATCACACATGTAATACAGACAGCGCACAGTGTAATATCACACATGTAATACAGACACCGCACAGTGTAATATCACACATGTAATACAGACACCACACAGTGTAATATCACACATGTAATACAGACACCGCACAGTGTAATATCACACATGTAATACAGACACCGCACAGTGTAATATCACACATGTAATACAGAGGCTGCACAGTGTAATATCACACATGTAATACAGACACCGCACAGTGTAATATCACACATGTAATACAGACACCGCACAGTGTAATATCACACATGTAATACAGACACCGCACAGTGTAATATCACACATGTAATACAGACACCGCACAGTCTATCATCACACATGTAATACAGACACCGCACAGTGTAATATCACACATGTAATACAGACACCGCACAGTATAATATCACACATGTAATACAGAGGCCGCACAGTGTAATATCACACATGTAATACAGAGGCCGCACAGTGTAATATCACACATGTAATACAGACACCGCACAGTGTAATATCACACATGTAATACAGAGGCCGCACAGTGTAATATCACACATGTAATACAGACACCGCACAGTGTAATATCACACATGTAATACGGAGGCCGCACAGTGTAATATCACACATGTAATACAGACGCCGCACAGTGTAATATCACACATGTAATACAGACACTGCACAGTGTAATAGCACACATATAATACAGAAACCGCACAGTGTAATATCACATGTGTAATACAGACACCGCACAGTGTAATATCACACATGTCATACAGAGGCCGCACAGTGTAATATCACACATGTAATACAGACACCGCACAGTGTAATATCACACATGTAATACAGACACCACACAGTGTAATATCACACATGTAATACAGACACCGCACAGTGTAATATCACACATGTAATACAGAGGCCGCACAGTGTAATATCACACATGTAATACAGACACCGCACAGTGTAATATCACACATGTAATACAGACACCGCACAGTGTAATATCACACATGTAATACAGACACCGCACAGTGTAATATCACACATGTCATACAGAGGCCGCACAGTGTAATATCACACATGTAATACAGACACCGCACAGTGTAATATCACACATGTAATACAGACACCGCACAGTGTAATTTCACACATGTAATACAGACACCACACAGTGTAATATCACACATGTAATACAGAGGCCGCACAGTGTAATATCATACATGTAATACAGACACCGCACAGGGTAATATCACACATGTAATACAGACACCGCACAGTGTAATATCACACATGTAATACAGACACCGCACAGTGTAATATCACACATGTCATACAGAGGCCGCACAGTGTAATATCACACATGTAATACAGACACCGCACAGTGTAATATCACACATGTAATACAGACACCGCACAGTGTAATATCACACATATAATACAGACACCGCAGTGTAATATCACACATGTAATACAGACACTGCACAGTGTAATATCACACATGTAATACAGACACCGCACAGTGTAATATCACACATATAATACAGAGGCCGCACAGTGTAATATCACACATGTAATACAGACGCCGCACAGTGTAATATCACACATGTAATACAGACACCGCACAGTGTAATATCACACATATAATACAGACACCGCAGTGTAATATCACACATGTAATACAGACACTGCACAGTGTAATATCACACATGTAACACAGACACCGCACAGTGTAATATCATACATGTAATACGGACCCCCACAGTGTAATATCACACATGTAATAAGTATAGTGTAATACAGACATTCCTTCCCCATATATCAGACATTTAATGCCGGTGTCTCACACACAGACAGCTAGGTATCACAGTATCATACGTGATATATACGGCCTCCACCAGCACAGTCAGAGCTGATATGACTGCCACCCATGTCATGATTAATTAGAACACGCTGACCAAACGCCCTGACTGCCCCCACATCCTAGAGCTTATAGCAGAAGGCCGAGCCCCCCGGGGCTGTGGACAGAGGTGGGAAAAGGAGCCCAGGTACCTTGTTTTTTGGCAGGCATCTCGCTGCTCCGAGGACACTTCATAATCTCATAATCTCCCTCTAACATCTGGTGCATAATCAGGTTTAGAGGGGATTTCAGGCCCTGGGGAATTGTGGGTATTGTGGTCCTTTGATATGACCTGGTGACAGCAGGGGCACTGTGAGTGGATCACTGACCGTCCTAGTGACACATATGACGGCCGCAGCCGGCGCCACATGTTCGGATCGAGCCCTGAGCCGCTTACATAACAAACCATCTTGTGTTCTCAGGATCCTATTACCGCAAGATTCTCCTCTCCTAATACCGTCCAGTGCCCAGGAGCTAATCCCCACCACCACTTCTAGGGGCCACACCTACTGCCACACAGCAGCAGGTGACTTCAGGGGCCACCCAGCCATCACCGCAAGCACAATGACTGAATGTACCAAGTGTGATCTCTCGGAGGGCCCCAAAGAAGCTCACCGACAGTAAAAGGCAGAATATTAATACTGGGTAGCCCCCTCCCCCCGGTATCCGTTACATTAGCAGCAGGTCCTGTAGTTACTCGGTGCGACCTTCATGCATCCTACAGATGACGAGGCGATGAGATCTGGGACCTGAAGACATCACCTTCATCTGTTTGTCATGCTCCTCAGTGAAGCCAGGCATTACCCTGCTGAAAGAGGGCGCCGCCATTAGGGGGCACCACTGTCATGATAGGGTTACCTGTCTGTACAATGGTTAGGCAGGGGTCACGTCCACATGATGCCAGGATGCAAGGGCAGAGCCCAGAGCATCACACCGCCTCCACCAGCTGTACCCATATCCTGGTGCCATCTCTTCTCCAGGTAAGTGATGTACACACTCGGCCATCCACATGATGTAATGTGATCCATCAGACCAGGCCACCTTCTCATAGTGCTCCTGGTGCCATCTCTTCTCCAGGTAAGTGATGTACACACCTGGCCATCCACATGATGTAATGTGATCCATCAGACCAGGCCACCTTCTCATAGTGCTCCTGGTGCCATCTCTTCTCCAGGTAAGTGATGTACACGGCCGTCCGTCCACATGATGTAATGTGATCCATCAGATCGGGCCACCTTCTCCTCATAGTGCTCCTGGTGCCATCTCTTCTCCAGGTAAGTGATGTACACACCTGGCCATCCACATGATGTAATGTGATCCATCAGACCAGGCCACCTTCTCATAGTGCTCCTGGTGCCATCTCTTCTCCAGGTAAGTGATGTACACGGCCGTCCGTCCACATGATGTAATGTGATCCATCAGATCGGGCCACCTTCTCCTCATAGTGCTCCTGGTGCCATCTCTTCTCCAGGTAAGTGATGTACACACCTGGCCATCCACATGATGTAATGTGATCCATCAGACCAGGCCACCTTCTCATAGTGCACCTGGTGCCATTACTTCTCCAGGTAAGTGATGTACACGGCCGTCCGTCCACATGATGTAATGTGATCCATCAGATCGGGCCACCTTCTCCTCATAGTGCTCCTGGTGCCATCTCTTCTCCAGGTAAGTGATGTACACACCTGGCCATCCACATGATGTAATGTGATCCATCAGACCAGGCCACCTTCTCATAGTGCACCTGGTGCCATTACTTCTCCAGGTAAGTGATGTACACGGCCGTCCGTCCACATGATGTAATGTGATCCATCAGATCAGGCCACCTTCTTCTCATAGTGTAACTGGTGCCATCTCTTCTCCAGGTAAGTGATGTACACACCTGGCCATCCACATGATGTAATGTGATCCATCAGACCAGGCCACCTTCTCATAGTGCTCCTGGTGCCATCTCTTCTCCAGGTAAGTGATGTACACGGCCGGCCATCCACATGATGTAATGTGATCCATCAGACCAGGCCATCTTCTCATAGTGCTCCTGGTGTCATCTCTTCTCCAGGTAAGTGATATACACGGCCGGCCATCCACATGATGTAATGTGATCCATCAGACCAGGCCACCTTCTCATAGTGCTCCTGGTGCCATCTCTTCTCCAGGTAAGTGACACACACCCCGGCCGTCCACATGATGTAATGTGATCCATCAGACCAGGCCATCTTCTCATAGTGCTCCTGGTGCCATCTCTTCTCCAGGTAAGTGATGTACACGGCCGGCCATCCACATGATGTAATGTGATCCATCAGACCAGGCCATCTTCTCATAGTGCTCCTGGTGCCATCTCTTCTCCAGGTAAGTGATGTACACACCTGGCCATCCACATGATGTAATGTGATCCATCAGACCAGGCCGCCTTCTCCTCATAGTGCATCTGGTGCCATCTCTTCTCAGGTAAATGATGTAAACACACCAAGCCAGCCACATGATGTAATGTGATCCATCAGACCAGGCCGCCTTCTCCTCATAGTGCATCTGGTGCCATCTCTTCTCAGGTAAATGATGTAAACACACCAAGCCATCCACATGATGTAATGTGATCCATCAGACCAGGCCGCCTTCTCCTCATAGTGCATCTGGTGCCATCTCTTCTCAGGTAAATGATGTAAACACACAAAGCCAGCCACATGATGTAATGTGATTCATCAGACCAGGCCACCTTCTCATAGTGCTCCTGGTGCCATCTCTTCTCCAGGTAAGTTATGTACACAGCCGGCCGTCCACATGATGTAATGTGATCCATCAGACCAGCCCACCTTCTCATAGTGCACCTGGTGCCATCTCTTCTCCAGGTAAGTGATGTACACACCTGGCCATCCACATGATGTAATGTGATCCATCAGACCAGGCCGCCTTCTCCTCATAGTGCTCCTGGTGCCATCTCTTCTCAGGTAAATGATGTAAACACACCAAGCCAGCCACATGATGTAATGGCATTCATCAGACCAGCCCACCTTCTCCTCATAGTGCATCTGGTGCCATCTTTTCTCCAGGTAAGTTATGTACACACCTGGTGTTGCGAAAATAACATCGCCATCACTGGGATCTGGAAAGGGCTGAGGGCTAGCCTCCTTCCTACAGACTATGGACCCAAAACTATGGAGACCCCTCCCCCCAGGCTTATTAATATTCTACAAAGGGAAAAATGGGTAGTGTCTGCCTGTGAGTGGTTACGTTATCCCATTGTGTTGATTAATTGTATCACAGATGGGTGTTGTCTGCCTGTGAGTGATTACGTTATCCCATTGTGTTGGTTAATTGTATCACATGTGGCCGTTGTCTGCCTGTGAATGATTACGTTATCCCATTGTGTTGATTAATTGTATCACAGGTGGGTGTTGTCTGCCTGTGAATGATTACGTTATCCCATTGTGTTGATTAATTGTATCATAGGTGTGTGCTGTCTGCCTGTGAGTAATTACTTTATCCCATTGTGTTAGTTAATTGTATCAGAGGTGGGTGTTGTCTGCCTGTGAGTGATTACGTTATCCCATTGTGTTGGTTAATTGTATCACAGGTGGGTGTTGTCTGCCTGTGAGTGGTTACGTTATCCCATTGTGTTGGTTAATTGTATCACAGGTGGGTGTTGTCTGCCTGTGAGTGGTTACGTTATCCCATTGTGTTGATTAATTGTTTTACAGGTGTGTGCTGTCTGCCTGTGAGTGATTATGTTATCCTATTGTGTTGGTTAATTGTATCACATGTGTGTGTTGTCTGCCTGTAACTGCATGTGATTGGCTAATGTAAAAACTGTCTCAGTCTTCCACAAGGTCCCCAGGGGAGTGTCCCTGGCTGGAAGACCTGCAACAAAGGCTGACATGTGGCCCCAATAAAGTGTTCCTGTTTCACCCTCAACATAGAGTCTCGTCTCATGTGTGGGGGGAAAGGCTGCATCTACACTGGGGAATGCTATACGCTGTATACTCCCCTGGCTATAATCTCTGAGCTCTTTTAAGAGCTTGCTCCTGCATCACTCTCTGAAAGAAGAGAGGTTCACCCACTGGAACCTGGAAGCCTTGTCGTAGGTCCAGGGTGGGTAGAAGACAGCGAGATACCAACCAAGCTACGGTGGTTCGTGGGGTCGGCAGTGCTTACAGTGTCAAGCGGAGTGCTTGGAGCCCTCGGGAAGCACTAGGAGCATCCATCAACGGAGGTATCCAGTCGGGGTGCCAGGAGATCTGTTACATTAGTGGTAAGCAGTGGGATGACGTCCTAGTGCGAGGAGAACCAGCTCGGAGACACCGTTCGTGGATTTACAAAATTGAGGGCAACACTTATCCCCATACAGCGCTCCTGGCTACAACAGTATGGAACCAGTTTGTAACCAAACAGCGTCCTTAGACGAGGAGGAGGACCTGATCGATCGGGACACAGTCCGGAAAGGCATCTGGTATGAGGCCCTGGAGGGCGTACAGCGTCGGCTGGGCGAGAGACTCCCCAGTGAGGACCAGCGATGGCAGACGCGACTGACCCTACGGATGCCCCTCCTGGGAGAGCAGCCCCTGAGGAGTGGGTGAAGGAGCTTGAGCTCCAGGTGCGACAGGAGCTGTTGCTGCAGAATGCCTACCAGGTGCTCTGGTGGTATACCGCTCGGCATACACCCTGGATGGAGGAGCACGACAACCTGGAGGGGTATGATTACGATGGCCCTGGCCTGCTGTGGGAGGCTTTCACAGAACCAGAGTTCGGGAGCACTATGAGAGACCCGATTTTATGACATCTACAACTTCAGGGAGGGTATGCAAGATTGGGCTGACCCCCAACGAGGTGAGACCAGACTTGGAATATCTAGTGACACTGGAGTGGGGGCTGGAGCAGGACTACCGACATCTGCTCCACGTAATTGAGAATACCCTGCAGGAGAGTTGGGTGGCGGTCCCAGAATTAGGGCTCATGCACACGACCGTATTTTCTTTCCGCTTCCATTCTTTGTGCGGCCTGTATTCAGAACCATTCACTTCAAAGGGGATGAAGAAAATATGGAAGTTAATCCGTGTGCATTCCGTTTCCATTTGTCCGCATGGCCGTTCCGCAAAAAAGCAGTGCATGTCATATTATTGTCCGTAAATCACGGTCCGAGGCCCCATTCAAGTCAATGGGTGTGCAAAAAAATACGGATCGCACACGGAACACATCCGTATGTCATCCGTATTTTGCGGATCCATACTGTAGAAATGCTATGCCTAGCCAATATTGCTCATGTGTTTAGTGATTAATAAGTTACTGTTTCCGTTTCTGATCCGCAAAAAACGGATCACATACGGAAACCATACAGATATGTTTTGTGGAATAACGGAACAGAAGAAGACTTAAATCAGAGGGAAAAAAACTCAGATGCGGAACAACGGACCGCAAAACAACAACGGTCATGTGCATGAGTCCTTAAAGCCCTGTGGCGGGGAAGACCCGGCTGAGGAACCCCCTACTTCACTACCAGCTACAAAGGTAGGGGACCTGAGAGACAGGTTCTGGGGGGGAACTACATATGGCAGGTGGAGATGGGACCGAGGTCAGCCGGAGATTCAGGGAGTAGGGACAGTAGGTCCTGCTCCCCAGCGGCAGAATGTTTTGCAGGGAGAGGAGAGCATCATCTCCCTTCCCCAGCGGCAGTGTACCTTGCAGGGAGAGGAGACAACCGGTCTCTCTCCCCAACCACAGGGGGACAGTACCCCTAACTCCGATGGTACAGATGGGTCCGTGGTCTCTGCACCAGACCTACAGGGATCACCCACTGGAACCTAGAAGCCTTATCGTAAGTCCAGGGTGGGTAGAAGACGGCGAGATCCCAACCAAGCTACTATGGTGTCAAGCAGAGTGCTTGAAGCCCCCGGGAAGCACTAGGAGCATCAATCAACGGAGGTACCCAGTCGGGGTGCCAGGAGATCCATTACACCCGGCCATACACATGATGTAATGTGATCCATCAGATCGGACCACCTTCTCCTCATAGTGCACCTGGTTCCATCTCTTCTCCAGTTAAATGAGGTACACACCCAGCCGTCCACATGATGTAATGTGATTCATTAGACCAGCCAACCTTCTCATAGGTGCCATCTCTTCTTCACGTAAGTGATGTACACATGATGTAAAGTGATTCTTCAGACCAGGTTGCCAAATTTCCATAGTGCATGTGGTGCCATCTCTTCTCCAGGTAAGTGATGTACACGGCCGGCCATCCACATGATGTAATGTGATTTATCAGACCAGCCCACCTTCTCATAGTGCACCTGGTGCTATCTCTTCTCCAGGTAAGTGATGTACACACCTGGCCATCCACATGATGTATTATGATTCATCAGACCAGCCCACCTTCTCATAGTGCACCTGGTGCCATTTCTTCTACAGGTGCGTGATGTAAACACCCGGCCGTCCACATGATGTAAAGTGATTCATCAGACCAGCCCACCTTCTCATAGTGCGTCTGGTGCCATCTCTTCTCCAGGTAAGTGATATACACATCTCTTCTCTATGTGACACACCCGGCTGTCCACATGATGTAATGTGATTTATCTGACCAGATGTCTTCTTCCCATACTGCACCTGGTGCCACCTCTTCTCCAGGTAAGTGATGCACCCGGCTGTCCACATGATGTAATGTGATTCATCTGACCAAATGTCTTCTTCACATAGAGCACCTGGTGCCACCTCTTCTCCAGGTAAGTGAGGTACACACCAAGCTGTCCACATGATGTAATGTGATTCATCAGACCAGCCCACCTTCTCATAGTGCGTCTGGTGCCATCTCTTCTCCAGGTAAGTGATATACACATCTCTTCTCTATGTGACACACCCGGCTGTCCACATGATGTAATGTGATTTATCTGACCAGATGTCTTCTTCCCATAGTGCACCTGGTGCCATCTCTTCTCCAGGTAAGTGATGCACCCGGCTGTCCACATGATGTAATGTGATTCATCTGACCAAATGTCTTCTTCACATAGAGCACCTGGTGCCACCTCTTCTCCAGGTAAGTGATGTACACACCCGGCCGTCCACATGATGTAATGTGATTCATCAGACCAGCCCACCTTCTCATAGTGCATCTGGTGCCATCTCTTCTCCAGGTAAGTGATGTACACACCCGGCCGTCCACCTGATGTAATATGATTCATCAGACCAGCCCACCTTCTAATAGTGCTCCTGGTGCCATCTCTTCTCCAGATAAGTAAGGTAAACACACCCAGCTGTCCACATGATGTAATGTGATTCATCTGACCAGATGTCTTCTTCCCATACTGCACCTGGTGCCATCTCTTCTCCAGGTAAGTGATGCACCCGGCTGTCCACATGATGTAATGTGATTCATCTGACCAAATGTCTTCTTCACATAGAGCACCTGGTGCCACCTCTTCTCCAGGTAAGTGATGTACACACCCGGCCGTCCACATGATGTAATGTGATTCATCAGACCAGCCCACCTTCTCATAGTGCATCTGGTGCCATCTCTTCTCCAGGTAAGTGATGTACACACCCGGCCGTCCACCTGATGTAATATGATTCATCAGACCAGCCCACCTTCTAATAGTGCTCCTGGTGCCATCTCTTCTCCAGATAAGTAAGGTAAACACACCCAGCTGTCCACATGATGTAATGTGATTCATCTGACCAGATGTCTTCTTCCCATACTGCACCTGGTGCCATCTCTTCTCCAGGTAAGTGATGCACCCGGCCGTCCACATGATGTAATGTGATTCATCAGACCAGCCCACCTTCTCATAGTGCATCTGGTGCCATCTCTTCTCCAGGTAAGTGATGTACACACCCGGCCGTCCACCTGATGTAATATGATTCATCAGACCAGCCCACCTTCTAATAGTGCTCCTGGTGCCATCTCTTCTCCAGATAAGTAAGGTAAACACACCCAGCTGTCCACATGATGTAATGTGATTCATCTGACCAGATGTCTTCTTCCCATACTGCACCTGGTGCCATCTCTTCTCCAGGTAAGTGATGCACCCGGCTGTCCACATGATGTAATATGATTCATCAGACCAGCCCACCTTCTAATAGTGCACCTAGTTCCATCTCTTCTCCAGATAAGTAAGGTAAACACACCCAGCTGTCCACATGATGTAATGTGATTCATCTGACCAGATGTCTTCTTCCCATACTGCACCTGGTGCCATCTCTTCTCCAGGTAAGTGATGCACCCGGCTGTCCACATGATGTAATGTGATTCATCTGACCAAATGTCTTCTTCACATAGAGAACCTGGTGCCACCTCTTCTCCAGGTAATTGATGTACACACACCTGGACGTCTACATGATGTAATGTGATTCATCAGACTAGCCCACCTTCTCATAGTGCATCTGGTGCCATCTCTTCTCCAGATAAGTAAGGTAAACACACCCAGCCATCCACATGATGTAATATGATTCATCAGACCAGCCCACCTTCTCATAGTGCATCTGGTGCCATCTCTTCTCCAGGTAAGTAAGGTAAACACACCCAGCCATCCACATGATGTAATATGATTCATCAGACCAGCCCACCTTCTCATAGTGCACCTGGTGCCATTACTTCTCCAGGTAAGTGATGTACACTCCCGGCCGTCCACATGATGTAATATGATTCATCAGACCAGCCCAACTTCTAATAGTGCGTCCGGTGCCATTTCTTCTCCAGGTAAGTGATGTACATACACCTGGCCGTCCACATGATGTAAAGTGATTCATCTGACCAGATCTCTTCTTCCAATACTGCACCTGGTGCCACCTCTTCTCTAGGTAAGTGACGCACCCGGCTGTCCACATGATGTAATGTGATTCATCTGACCAAAAGTCTTCTTCCCATACTGCACCTGGTGCCACCTCTTCTCCAGGTAAGTGATTTACACACGCAACCGTCCACATGATGTAATGTGATTCATCTGACCAGATGTCTTCTTCCCATAGTGCATCTGGTGCCATCTCTTCTCTATGTGACACACCCGGCTGTCCACATGATGTAATGTGATTCATCTAACCAGATGTCTTCTTCCCATACTGCACATGGTTCCACCTCTTCCCCAGGGAAGTGATGCACCCGGCCGTCCACATGATGTAATGTGATTCATCTGACCAGATGTTTTCTTCCCATACTGCACATGGTGCCACCTCTTCACCAGGTAAGTGATGCACCCGGCTGTCCACATGATGTAATGTGATTCATCTGACCAGATGTTTTCTTCCCATACTGCACCTGGTGCCACCTCTTCCTCAGGTAAGTGAAGCACTGGCTGTCCACATGATGTAATGTGATTCATCTGACCAAAAGTCTTCTTCCCATACTGCACCTGGTGCCACCTCTTCTCCAGGTAAGTGATGTACACACCGGGCTGTCCACATGATGTAATGTGATTCATCTGACCAAAAGTCTTCTTCCCATACTGCACCTGGTGCCACCTCTTCTCCAGGTAAGTGATGTACACACCGGGCTGTCCACATGATGTAATGTGATTCATCTGACCAGATGTCTTCTTCACATAGAGCACCTGGTACCACCTCTTCTCCAGATGCGTGATGTACACACCAAGCTGTCCACATGATGTAATGTGATTCATCAGACCAGCCCACCTTCTCATAGTGCATCTGGTGCCATCTCTTCTCCAGGTAAGTGATGTACACACCCGGCTGTCCACATGATGAGATGTGATTCATCTGACCAGATGTCTTCTTCCCATAGTGCACCTGGTGCCATCTCTTCTCTATGTGACACACCCGGCTGTCCACATGATGTAATGTGATTCATCTGACCAGATGTCTTCTTCCCATAGTGCACTTGGTGCCAACTCTTCTCTATGTGACTGTGGCGAAACCAACCGCGCCACTGGGTTTTGGAGGGGACAGATTGCCAGCCTCTTGCCCCAGGATTATGGGCCCTCTCATCAGCCCATGCTAAACTTAAACCCCATGGCGATTTGACTGTGTTTGTGGCATCTGAGCGCTTTTTGGATATATTGAGCGCTCAGACCTAAGCCATCTGGGGATATGTTAAATGTCTGTGTGTACTGTAAAGGGTGGGACATTGTATATTGAATAGTGATGTCTGTCCTATTGTCCCCACGTGTGTATTGGCGATTTCCCTTTGTCCTGAGAGATAATTGAATGAGTCCTCGATTGTCTCCAGGACAGAAGACATTGTGTATTCTCCTGCCTGTGATGATTACATTAACCTGTGTAGGGTAATTGTATCACAGGCAGAGGGGAGGGATATGCTGGGGGTGTCTGTATTGTCCCATTGTGTGTGATTGGCTGTTGTATCCCCTGTGTCGCAGTCTTCCTTCTGGTCCCCTAGGGAGTGTCCACCAGGTGGGAGACCTGCATAAATACCGGGCAGGTAGCCCTCAATAGAGTTAGAATTCCTGTTTAACCATTAATACGGAGCCTCGTCTCGTACTTGGGGGAATTGCTACGTCAGAACGTTCTCTTGCCTGTTCCAGGAAAGGAGGACTTCGTATGGTTCCAGTTCGGTGGATTCCAGCGGTTGTGGGTTGCTGTGCTCTTCGCCAGGGGAATCGCCCGAACGGTATTAACCCTCACTATACCGGGTTATACCGTAACAACTGGTGGCAAGCAGCGGGATCGTTCCTACAGCCAGAAGGACAGCAACAGAAGGCACCGTGGATTTTACAATTTGAGGGCAAAGCGTGTCCCAGTACAGCACCGGTATGGAACCACTAGTGGAGTATGATGAGGGTGTCATGGATGACCGAGATGCAGTCCGCAAAGGCATCTGGTACCAGGCACTGGGTATTGTGGAGTATCTGCGGGACGAGAGGCTCCCCAAGGACGAGCAGCGACAGCAGAAGCGAGTAGCCCTGCGGATGCCCTTCCTAGGAGAGCAGCCCCTGGAAGAGTGGGTAGAAGACCTGAAGCACCTGGTAAGGCGGGAGATGTGGCTGGAAGATGCCTACCAGGCACTCTGGTGGTATGAAGCTCGGTACCTACCCCGACAGCCGAGCATGACATGCCAGAGGGAGAGGAGTTTGATGGTCCTGGCTTGTTATGGGAGACTTTTTCAGAGCTGGAGTTTGGGAGCCCTACACAAGCCCGGTTCAGGGACCTCTTTGAGTGGCGGGAGAGCAGGTATGACTGGGACGACACTCACAAAATTGAGCAAGACCTGGTCCACCTGGTGACCCGGGAGATGGAGCTGGAACAGGACTACCAGCAGCTGTTCCACTCCAGTGAGAGGGCTCAGCGAGAGAGCAGAGTGTCAGACCCAGGTCCAGAGCCCTTCAGCTGGGAGGATATTGTGGAGGTCTACTGGGAAGAACCCCAGGTGGCCGGTGGAGATGGGACCGAGGTCTCTCCACCGGTCCTGCAGGGAATTGGGAGCCCAGTCTCCTTTCCCCAGCAGCAGGACACTGTATTGGGAGCGGAGACAGACGGTCTCCCTCCCCAGCGGCTGGAAGTATGTCTGGGAGAGAAGCTTGTTACCTGCTCTCCCCAGCGGCAGCCGGATTTTAAGGGAGTAGGGACAGTCGGTCCTGCTCCCCAGCGGCAGTATGTTTTGCAGGGAGAGAAGAGCATCGTCTCCATTCCCCATCGGCCGTGTGATTTACAGGGAATTGGGAGCCCAGTCTCCAACCCCCAGCGGCAGTTTAACGCACCAGGGGGAGACAGTAAGCCCCACAACAGTGCAGATGGGACCGTGGTCTCTGCACTCACAGCACAGGGGGTAGAGACAGTCGGTCCTGTCCCCCAGCAACAGGGCCATTTAGCCAAAGGGGAGACAGTCGGTCTCCCCACAGCAGCATGGTGGTCTATCTAAAGGGGAGACAGTCAGTCTCTCCCTACAACAGCAGAGCTGTGTATCTAAAGGGAGCCAGTCGGTCTCCCCTACAACAACCAGGCTCCAACCAGGCTACTTCCGTGGTAGCGCTGGCACCAGGGCAGAGTACCGCTGGTCTCTGCCCACTCAGCAACCCACTCAGGCAGTCTACCAGTCCCCCACACAGCCGTAGTGAGGCACATGGACATGGACAGGTTTATCCCTTGCTCAGGTGTAGTAACCATTTATTGTGGGTGGGCTGTACTGCTGTTTCTGTTTTGTGGGTGGGCTGCTGGACTAACAAGGGCACTGACCGGCAGAAGGTCAGATACCCTGTTAGTCTGTTTGGAAAAGGGGAGATGTGTGGCGAAACCAACCGCGCCACTGGGTTTTGGAGGGGACAGATTGCCAGCCTCTTGCCCCAGGATTATGGCCCCTCTCATCAGCCCATGCTAAACTTAAACCCCATGGCGATTTGACTGTGTTTGTGGCATCTGAGCGCTGTTTGGATATATTGAGCGCTCAGATCCAAGCCATCTGGGGATATGTTAAATGTCTGTGTGTACTGTAAAGGGTGGGACATGGTATATTGAATAATGATGTCTGTCCTATTGTCCCCACGTGTGTATTGGCGATTTCCTTTGTCCTGAGAGATAATTGAATGAGTCCTCGATTGTCTCCAGGACAGAAGACATTGTGTATTCTCCTGCCTGTGATGATTACATTAACCTGTGTAGGGTAATTGTATCACAGGCAGAGGGGAGGGATATGCTGGGGGTGTCTGTATTGTCCCATTGTGTGTGATTGGCTGCTGTATCCCCTGTGTCGCAGTCTTCCTTCTGGTCCCCTAGGGGAGTGTCCACCAGGTGGGAGACCTGCATAAATACCGGGCAGGTAGCCCTCAATAGAGTTAGAATTCCTGTTTAACCATTAATACGGAGCCTCGTCTCGTACTTGGGGGGAATTGCTACGTCAGAACGTTCTCTTGCCTGTTCCAGGAAAGGAGGACTTCGTATGGTTCCAGTTCGGTGGATTCCAGCGGTTGTGGGTTGCTGTGCTCTTCGCCAGGGGAATCGCCCGAACGGTATTAACCCTCACTATACCGGGGTATACCGTAACAACCGCTATCACTGACTGTATATAACACCTATAGAGGACACCACTGGTTGTATACAACACCTATAGAGGACACCGCTATCACTGACTGTATATAACACCTATAGAGGACACCGCTATCACTGACTGTATATAACACCTATAGAGGACACCGCTGACTGTATATAACACCTATAGAGGACACCACTATCAGTGCCTGTATATAACACCTATAGAGAACACCACTGACTGTATATAACACCTATAGAGGACACCACTGACTGTATATAATACCTATAGAGGACATCACTGGCAGTATAAAACACCTGTAGAGGACATCCCTGACTGTATATAACACCTATAGAGGACACCGCTGACTGTATATAACACCTATAGAGAACACCACTATCACTGACTGTATATAACACCTATAGAGGACACCACTATCACTGGCTGTATATAACACCTATAGAGAACACCACTATCACTGACTGTATATAACACCTATAGAGGACACCGCTATCACTGACTGTATATAACACCTATAGAGGACACCACTGACTGTATATAACACCTATAGAGGACACCACTGACTGTATATAACACCTATAGAGGACACCGCTGACTGTATATAACACCTATAGAGGACACCGCTGACTGTATATAACACCTATAGAGGACACCACGATCACTGGCTGTATATAACACCTATAGAGGATACCGCTATCACTGACTGTATATAACACCTATAGAGGACATCACTGACTGTATATAACACCTATAGAGGACACCGCTGACTGTATATAACACCTATAGAGGACACCACGATCACTGACTGTATATAACACCTATAGAGGACACCACTATCACTGGCTGTATATAACACCTATAGAGGATACCGCGGAGTGTATATAACACCTATAGAGGACACCACTATCACTGACTGTATATAAAACCTATAGAGGACACCACTATCACTGACTGTATATAAGACCTATAGATGACACCACTGACTGTATATAACACCTATAGAGGACACCGCTGACTGTATATAACACCTATAGAGGACACCACTATCACTGACTGTATATAACACCTATAGAGGACACCACTGACTGTATATAACACCTATAGAGGACACCACTATCACTGACTATATATAACACCTATAGAGGACGCCACTGGCTGTATATAACACCTATAGAGGACACCGCTGACTGTATATAACACCTATAGAGGACACCACTATCACTGACTATATATAACACCTATAGAGGACGCCACTGGCTGTATATAACAACTGTAGAGGACACAGCTATCACTGACTGTATATAACACCTATAGACGACACCACTGCCTGTATATAACACCTATAGAGGACACCGCTGGCGGTATATAACACCTATAGAGGTCACCACTAACTGTATATAACACCTATAGAGGGTACCACTGCCTGTGTATAACACCTATAGAGGACACCACTATCACTGACTGTATATAACACCTATAGAGGACACCACTATCACTCACTGTATATAAGACCTATAGAGGACACCGCTGGCTGTATATAACACCTATAGAGGACACCACTATCACTCACTGTATATAACACCTGTAGAGGACACCACTGCCAGTATATAACACCTATAGAGGACACCACTGACTGTATATAACAGCTATAGAAGACACCGCTGACTGTATATAACACCTATAGAGGACACCGCTATCACTGACTGTATATAACACCTATAGAGGACACCACTGCCTGTATATAACACATATATAGGACACCGCTATCACTGACTGTATATGACACCTATAGAGGACACCACTGCCTGTATATAACACCTATATAGCACACCACTGACTGTATATAACACCTATAGAGGACACCGCTATCACTGACTGTATATAACACCTATAGAGGACACCACTGCCTGTATATAACACCTATAGAGGACACCACTGACTGTATATAACATCTATAGAGGACACCGCTGGCTGTGTATAACACCTATAGAGGGCACCGCTGACTGTATATAACACCTATAGAGGACACCACTATCACTGACTGTATATAACACCTATAGAGGACACCGCTATCACTGACTATATATAACACCCATAAAGGGCACCGCTATCACTGACTGTATATAACACCTATAGAGGACACTAGTGCCTGTATATAACACCTATAGAGGACACCACTGACTGTATATAACACCTATAGAGGACACCGCTATCACTGACTGTATATAACACCTATAGATGACACCACTGACTGTATATAACACCTATTGAGGACACCGCTTTCACTGACTGTATATAACACCTATAGAGGACACCACTGAGTGTATATAACATCTATAGAGGACACCGCTGAGTGTATATAACATCTATAGAGGACACCACTATCACTGGCTGTATATAACACCTATAGAGGACACCGCTGGCTGTATATAACACCTATAGAGGACACAGCTGACTGAATATAACACCTATAGAGGACACCGCTATCACTGACTGTATATAACACCTATAGAGGACACCACTATCACTGACTGTATATTACACCTATAGAGGACACCGCTATCACTGACTGTATATAACACCTATGGAGGACACCGCTATCACTGACTGTATATAACACCTATAGAGGACACCGCTATCACTGACTGTATATAACACCTATAGAGGACACCGCTGACTGTATATAACACCTATAGAGGGCACCGCTATCACTGACTGTATATAACACCTATAGAGGACACCACTGACTGTATAATAACACCTATAGAGGACACCGCTGACTGTATATAACACCTATAGAGGACACCATTATTACTGCCTGTATATAACACCTACAGAGGACACCGCTGACTGTATATAACACCTATAGAGGACACCGCTATCACTGACTCTATTTAACAACTATAGAGGACACCACTGACTGTATAAACACCTATAGAGGACACCGCTGACTGTATATAACACCTATAGAGGACACCGCTGACTGTATATAACACCTATAGAGGACAACGCTGACTGTATATAACACCTATAGAGGACACCGCTGACTGTATATAACACCTATAGAGGACACCGCTATCACTGACTGTATATAACACCTATAGAGGACACCGCTGACTGTATATAACACCTATAGAGGACACCGCTATCACTGACTGTATATAACACCTATAGAGGACACCGCTGAATGAATATAACACCTATAGAGGACACCGCTCACTGTATATAACACCTATAGAGGACACCGCTGACTGTATATAACACCTATAGAGGACACCGCTATCACTGACTGTATATAACACCTATAGAGGACACCACTGACTGTATATAACACCTATAGAGGACACCGCTATCACTGACTATATGTAACACCTATAGAGGACACCGCTGACTGAATATAACACCTATAGAGGACACCGCTGACTGAATATAACACCTATAGAAGACACCACTGACTGTATATAACATCTATAGAGGACATCGCTATCACTGACTGTATATAACACCTATAGAGGACACCACTATCACTGACTGTATATAACACCTATAGAGGACACCGCTGACTGTATATAACACCCATAGATGACACCGCTATCACTGACTGTATATAACACCTATAGAGGACACCGCTGACTGTATATAACACCTATAGAGGACACCACTGACTGTATATAACACCTATAGAGGACACCACTGACTGTATATAACACCTATAGAGTACACCACTGACTGTATAATAACACCTATTGAGGACACCGCTGACTGTATATAACACCTATAGAGGACACCACTATCACTGCCTGTATATAACACCTACAGAGGACACCGCTGACTGTATATAACACCTATAGAGGACACCGCTATCACTGACTGTATATAACACCTATAGAGGACACCACTGACTGTATATACACCTATAGAGGACACCGCTGACTGTATATAACACCTATAGAGGACACCGCTGACTGTATAGAACACCTATAGAGGACACAGTTGACTGTATATAACACCTATAGAGGACACCGCTATCACTGACTGTATATAACACCTATAGAGGACACCGCTGACTGTATATAACACCTATAGAGGACACCGCTATCACTGACTGTATATAACACCTATAGAGGATGTAACGGACCGTTTCTGCAGACAAGGGGTAAAAACCGTTTAGGCGATCGGCCCCCTTTACAGAGATATAGGCACAGCTACTGCAGAACACCAAACTCCCGAACTGGATACAAAATAGCACTCCAACTCCCGTACTGGAACCTCCCAAATAGCTGCTAGCAGACGAACAGGAAAAGCAGACAATCAGCTTACACTCCTGGCAATCAGTCTCTAACAGCATACAGTGAATCCCCCCAAGAACGAGACGAGGCTCCGTATTGAGGGTAAACAGGAATTCTAACCTTTATTAACGGCTACCTGCCTGGTATTTATCCAGGTCTCCCACCTGGTGGACACTCCCTAGAGGACCAGAAGGAAGACTGCGACACGGGATACAGCAGCCAATCACACACATTGGGACAATACAGACACCCCCAGCATATCCCTCCCTCTGCCTGTGATACCATCACCCTACATGGGTAATGCAATCATCACAGGCAGACGAATACACAATGTCTTCTGTCCTGGAGACAATTGAGGAGTCATTCAATTATCTCTCAGGACAAAGGGAAATCGCCAATACACATGTGGGGACAATAGGACAGACATCACTATTCAATACACAATGTCCCACCCTTTACAATACACACAGACATTTCAGAGACAAGACTCCATTATGCACATGGGGACACAGAACAAGCATTACTGTTAAAATACACCAGGTAAGACACATTACATTAAAACTATACATTTAACATATCCCCAGATAGCTCAGGTCTGAGCGCACATTATTAAGTGAATGGCGCTCAGACCACACGAATACAGTTTAATCGCCATGGAGCCAAAGTCTTTACAGTCAGTTTCATACGAATGGGCTCCATGGGATTCCTATCTGGGGTATAACACATTCAACCAAAACTACCGAACCCCAGGCAGAAAAGCACGAATTAAGCTTTTCTGCAGGTAAAAAAGATGTCTTTTAACAGGGGGCCATAGTCCAAAGGCAGCAGGCGAGCAACCAGGTTTCTCCAATGCAATGTGGCGAGATTGGTCTCGTCACAGAGGACACCGCTGACTGAATATAACACCTATAGAGGACACCGCTGACTGTATATAACACCTATAGAGGACACCGCTGACTGTATATAACACCTATAGAGGACACCGCTATCACTGACTGTATATAACACCTATAGAGGACACCGCTGACTGTATATAACACCTATAGAGGACACCGCTATCACTGACTATATATAACACCTATAGAGGACACCGCTGACTGAATATAACACCTATAGAGGACACCGCTGACTGAATATAACACCTATAGAGGACACCACTGACTGTATATAACACCTATAGAGGACACCGCTATCACTGACTGTATACAACACCTATAGAGGACACCACTATCACTGACTGTATATAACACCTATAGAGGACACCGCTGGCTGTATATAACACCTATAGAGGACACCGCTATCACTGACTGTATATAACACCCATAGAGGACACCGCTGGCTGTATATAACACCTATAGAGGACACCGCTATCACTGACTGTATATAACACCTATAGAGGTCACCACTATCACTGACTGTATATAACACCTATAGAGGACACCTCTGACTGTATATAACACCCATAGAGGACACCGCTATCACTGACTGTATATAACACCTATAGAGGACACCACTATCACTGACTGTATATAACACCTATAGAGGACACCACTATCACTGACTGTATATAACACCTATAGAGGACACCGCTGACTGTATATAACACCTATAGAGGACACCGCTGACTGTATATAACATCTATAGAGGACACCGCTATCACTGACTGTATATAACACCTATAGAGGACACCGCTGACTGTATATAACACCTATAGAGGACACCGCTGACTGTATATAACATCTATAGAGGACACCGCTATCACTGACTGTATATAACACCTATAGAGGACACCGCTGACTGTATATAACACCCATAGAGGATACCGCTATCACTGACTGTATATGACACCTATAGAGGACACCGCTGACTGTATATAACACCTATAGAGGACACCGCTGACTGTATATAACACCTATAGAGGACACCACTATCACTGACTGTATATAATACCCATAGAGGACACCGCTATCACTGACTGTATATGACACCTATAGAGGACACCGCTGACTGTATATAACACCTATAGAGAACACCGCTATCACTGACTGTATATAACACCTATAGAGGACACCGCTATCACTGACTGTATATAACACCTATAGAGGACACTGCTATCACTGACTGTATATAACACCTATAGAGGACATCGCTGGCTGTATATAACACCCATAGAGGACACCGCTATCACTGACTGTATATAACACCTATAGAGGACACCGCTATCACTGACTGTATATGACACCTATAGAGGACACCGCTGACTGTATATAACACCTATAGAGGACACCGCTGACTGTATATAACACCTATAGAGGACACCGCTGACTGTATATAACACCCATAGAGGACACCGCTATCACTGACTGTATATAACACCTATAGAGGACACCGCTGACTGTATATAACACCTATAGAGGACACCGCTATCACTGACTGTATATAACACCTATAGAGGACACCGCTGACTGTATATAACACCTATAGAGGACACCGCTGACTGTATATAACACCTATAGAGGACACCGCTGACTGTATATAACACCTATAGAGGACACCACTGACTGAATATAACATCTATAGAGGACACCGCTATCACTGACTGTATATAACACCTATAGAGGACACCGCTGACTGTATATAACACCTATAGAGGACACCACTGACTGAATATAACATCTATAGAGGACACCACTGACTGTATATAACACCTATAGAGGACACCACTGACTGTATATAACACCTATAGAGGACACCACTGACTGAATATAACATCTAT
Organism: Bufotes viridis; assembly: GCA_033119425.1. Taxonomy (NCBI): domain Eukaryota; kingdom Metazoa; phylum Chordata; class Amphibia; order Anura; family Bufonidae; genus Bufotes; species Bufotes viridis. The sequence continues at coordinate 3,157,786 of CM065590.1, read as the reverse complement.
AGAGGACACCGCTATCACTGACTGTATATAACACCTATAGAGGACACCGCTGACTGTATATAACACCTATAGAGGACACCACTGACTGTATATAACATCTATAGAGGACACCACTGACTGAATATAACATCTATAGAGGACACCACTGACTGTATATAACACCTATAGAGGACACCACTGACTGAATATAACATCTATAGAGGACACCGCTATCACTGACTGTATATAACACCTATAGAGGACACCGCTGACTGTATATAACACCTATAGAGGACACCACTGACTGTATATAACACCTATAGAGGACACCGCTGACTGTATATAACACCTATAGAGGACACCACTGACTGAATATAACATCTATAGAGGACACCGCTATCACTGACTGTATATAACACCTATAGAGGACACCGCTGACTGTATATAACACCTATAGAGGACACCACTGACTGAATATAACATCTATAGAGGACACCACTGACTGTATATAACACCTATAGAGGACACCACTGACTGAATATAACATCTATAGAGGACACCGCTATCACTGACTGTATATAACACCTATAGAGGACACCGCTGACTGTATATAACATCTATAGAGGACACCACTGACTGTATATAACACCTATAGAGGACACCGCTATCACTGACTGTATATAACACCTATAGAGGACACCGCTATCACTGGCTGTATATAACACCTATAGAGGACACCGCTATCACTGACTGTATATACACCTATAGAGGACACCGCTGACTGTATATAACACCTATAGAGGACACCACTGCCTGTATATAACACCTATAGAGGACACCGCTGACTGTATATAACATCTATAGAGGACACCACTGACTGTATATAACACCTATAGAGGACACCGCTATCACTGACTGTATATAACACCTATAGAGGACACCGCTATCACTGACTGTATATAACACCTATAGAGGACACCGCTATCACTGACTGTATATAACACCTATAGAGGACACCGCTGACTGTATATAACACCTATAGAGGACACCGCTGACTGTATATAACACCTATAGAGGACACCGCTGACTGTATATAACACCTATAGAGGACACCGCTGACTGTATATAACACCTATAGAGGACACCGCTGACTGTATATAACACCTATAGAGGACACCGCTGACTGTATATAACACCTATAGAGGACACCGCTGACTGTATATAACACCTATAGAGGACACTATCACTGACTGTATATAACACCTATAGAGGACACCGCTGACTGTATATAACACCTATAGAGGACACCACTGACTGTATATAACACCTATAGAGGACACCGCTGACTGTATATAACACCTATAGAGGACACCGCTATCACTGACTGTATATAACACCTATAGAGGACACCGCTGACTGTATATAACACCTATAGAGGACACCGCTGACTGTATATAACACCTATAGAGGACACCGCTGACTGTATATAACACCTATAGAGGACACCGCTGACTGTATATAACACCTATAGAGGACACCACTGACTGAATACTACATATTAGATGCCTCCATTAGCTCTGGGATCGGACGTGGCTGCCCCACAGAGCGGGAAGCACGCTGGGGTCCTGGTGAGGAGACGTCTCCACAGACACACAGCAGGACGCACCGCCCTTCCTCCCGCCTCACAGAACTCCCACAATGCGGCGGGGCAGAAGTCACGTGGTGCCGGAAGTGCGGTGACCTTGTTCTATTGACAACATGAAAGCTGTGTTACCGGCTGCGGTGTCCCGGGGGCTCCTCCGTTATATCAGCCGCGGGTGAGTGGCTCGCAGTGCGGCACATACTGGTTACATACTAACGGGTAGTGTGAAAAGTGGTACAGACCGAGTAACCTGTGAGGATGGTAAATGGTTCAGCCCGACTACTGCCTGAATGTGACCTCGAATCATCCACTATCCGCGCGGGGGTGTCAGGGGGTAGTCATTTACTTCTAATGGTTCATGGTGCTCCCCGCCAGATGTCACCCTTCTATAGGGGTTATATATAGTAATGTGTATATAATACATCTATAGGGGTTATATATATAGTAATGTGTATGGAATACATCTATAGGGGTTATATATAGTAATGTGTATATAATACATCTATAGGGGTTATATACATACAGTAATGTGTATGGAATACATCTATAGGGGTTATATATATAGTAATGTGTATGGAATACATCTATAGGGGTCATATATATAGTAATGTGTATATAATACATCTATAGGGGTTATATATAGTAATGTGTATGGAATACATCTATAGGGGTTATATACAGTAATGTGTATGGAATACATCTATAGGGGTTATATATAGTAATGTGTATGGAATACATCTATAGGGGTCATATATATAGTAATGTGTATATAATACATCTATAGGGGTTATATATAGTAATGTGTATGGAATACATCTATAGGGGTTATATACAGTAATGTGTATGGAATACATCTATAGGGGTTATATATAGTAATGTGTATGGAATACATCTATAGGGGTTATATATATATACAGTAATGTGTATGGAATACATCTATAGGGGTTATATACAGTAATGTGTATGGAATACATCTATAGGGGTTATATACAGTAATGTGTATGGAATACATCTATAGGGGTTATATATATATATATAGTAATGTGTATGGAATACATCTATAGGGGTCATATATAGTAATGTGTGTATAATACATCTATAGGGGTTATATATATATATATACAGTAATGTGTATGGAATACATCTATAGGGGTTATATACAGTAATGTGTATGGAATACATCTATAGGGGTTATATATAGTAATGTGTATGGAATACATCTATAGGGGTTATATATATATATAGTAATGTGTATGGAATACATCTATAGGGGTCATATATAGTAATGTGTGTATAATACATCTATAGGGGTCATATATAGTAATGTGTATGGAATACATCTATAGGGGTTATATATACAGTAATGTGTATGGAATACATCTATAGGGGTTATATATATACAGTAATGTGTATGGAATACAGCTATAGGGGTTATATATATATATATATATATATATATATATATACAGTAATGTGTATGGAATACATCTATAGGGGTCATATATAGTAATGTGTATGGAATACATCTATAGGGGTCATATATAGTAATGTGTATGGAATACATCTATAGGGGTTATATATCAGTAATGTTATGTAATACATCATAGGGGTTATATATATAGTATATGGAAACATCTATAGGGGTCATATATAGTAATGTGTATGGAATACATCTATAGGGGTCATATATAGTAATGTGTATGGAATACATCTATAGGGGTTATATATACAGTAATGTGTGTGTGTAATACAGCTATAGGGGTTATATATATATAGTAATGTGTATGGAATACATCTATAGGGGTTATATATACAGTAATGTGTATGGAATACATCTATAGGGGTTATATATACAGTAATGTGTATGGAATACAGCTATAGGGGTTATATATATATAGTAATGTGTATGGAATACATCTATAGGGGTTATATATATAGTAATGTGTATGGAATACATCTATAGGGGTTATATATATAGTAATGTGTGTGTGTAATACAGCTATAGGGGTTATATATACAGTAATGTGTGTGTGTAATACAGCTATAGGGGTTATATATATAGTAATGTGTATATAATACATCTATAGGGGTTATATATATAGTAATGTGTATATAATACATCTATAGGGGTTATATATATATAGTAATGTGTATGGAATACATCTATAGGGGTTATATATACAGTAATGTGTATGGAATACATCTATAGGGGTTATATATACAGTAATGTGTATGGAATACAGCTATAGGGGTTATATATATATAGTAATGTGTATGGAATACATCTATAGGGGTTATATATACAGTAATGTGTGTGTGTGTAATACAGCTATAGGGGTTATATATATAGTAATGTGTATGGAATACATCTATAGGGGTTATATACAGTAATGTGTATGGAATACATCTATAGGGGTTATATACAGTAATGTGTATGGAATACATCTATAGGGGTTATATATACAGTAATGTGTATGGAATACAGCTATAGGGGTTATATATATATAGTAATGTGTATGGAATACATCTATAGGGGTTATATATACAGTAATGTGTGTGTGTGTAATACATCTATAGGGGTTATATATATAGTAATGTGTATGGAATACATCTATAGGGGTTATATATATAGTAATGTGTATGGAATACAGCTATAGGGGTTATATATATAGTAATGTGTATGGAATACAGCTATAGGGGTTATATATATAGTAATGTGTGTGTGTAATACAGCTATAGGGGTTATATATATATAGTAATGTGTGTGTGTGTAATACAGCTATAGGGGTTATATATATAGTAATGTGTATATAATACATCTATAGGGGTTATATATATAGTAATGTGTGTGTAATACATCTATAGGGGTTATATATATATAGTAATGTGTATATAATACATCTATAGGGGTTATATATAGTAATGTGTATATAATACATCTATAGGGGTTATATATATATATATATAGTAATGTGTATATAATACATCTATAGGGGTTATATATATATAGTAATGTGTATGGAATACATCTATAGGGGTTATATATAGTAATGTGTATATAATACATCTATAGGGGTTATATATTTATATATATATATATATATATATATATATATATAGTAATGTGTATATAATACATCTATAGGGGTTATATATATATAGTAATGTGTGTATATAATACATCTATAGGGGTTATATATATAGTAATGTGTGTATATAATACATCTATAGGGGTTATATATATAGTAATGTGTATGGAATACATCTATAGGGGTTAATATATATATATATATATATATATATATAGTAATGTGTGTATATAATACATCTATAGGGGTTATATACAGTGGGGGGGAGTATTTGATAATCTGGTGATTTCGCACGTTTCCCCCCTACAGAGAATGCAGAGGTCGGTCATTTTTTCGTAGGTTCGCGTCGGCTGAGAGACAGAATCTAAATAACAATCCAGAAAATCACATTGTATCATTTTGAAATAATTAATTAGCATTTTATTGCAGGAAATAAGTGTTTGATACAATTAAAACCAGAAGTTAATATTTGGTCCAGAAGGCTTTGTTCGCAGTCCCAGAGGCCGGCGTTTCCCGCAGTTCCCGGCCAGGTTGGCACGCGCCGCGGCAGGGATTTTGGCCGACTTCTCCAGGTCCTTCAGGTCTCGGGGCTGTCGCTGGGCTACATTGCATTTCAGCTCCCCCAAAGATTATTGATCGGGTTCAGGTCTGGAGGCGGGGGCGTGGCCTCTCCCGGACCTTGACATGCTTCTTACGGAGCCGCTCCTTAGTCGCCCTGGCTGTGTGCTTCGGGCATTGTCATGCTGGAAGTCCCAGCCACGACCCACCTTCAATGCTCTGACTGAGGGAAGGAGGTTGTTGGCCAAAATCTCACGATACATGGCCTCATCCTTCCTTCCTTCAATACGGTGCAGTCGTCTTGTCCCATTTGCAGGAAAGCAACCCCAAAGTTTGATGTTTCCACCCCCGTGCTTCACGTCCTTTCTCCTCCAAACACGGCGAGTGGAGGTGATGCCGGAAAGTTCTATTTTGGTCTCATCCGACCACATGACCTTTTCCCATGTCTCCTCTGAATCCTCCAGATGGTCTTCAAATGGGCCTGGACATGTACTGGCGTGAGCATGACGGCGTAGTAATAACTTCGGCTCATCTGAGCCAATACATTTTAATACTGTATGGAGCACTCACGCCGTACAGTGTTAGACCGAAGTTTTATGTTTCATCCGAAGTCGATTCACTCATCCTTAGTTGTGATACATATCCTCTTAATATCACTGCATTTACATGGCTATGTGGAAAGGGTTAATTAACACTGAGAGACTGTTAGGACTTTGAATGAGAAGCTGGTAATATTCCACAGCTGCCATAGGGTTTAAAGAGGACCATGTTTTGGAGGGAAAAAGACAGACGTTGTTTACCACCAAACCCAGACAGTCTGTCCTTGTGAATGTCTGGTTTTAGCTCTGTTGTTATGTCTGGAAACTTGTTTTTGTCGGGAAAACTGCGGTGTCATTACCATTGAGTATCATTGAAGCTCTAACGTAAGTTTATGACAGACGGAAAGTGTAACATTGTATCATCTCAGGGAGGAGACTGGAGAAGACAGCCCTATGTCACGTCTCAGGGAGGAGACTGGAGAAGCCGGCCCTATGCCTCGTCTCAGGGAGGAGACTGGAGAAGCCGGCCCTATGCCTCGTCTCAGGGAGGAGACTGGAGTAGCCAGCCCTATGCCTCGTCTCAGAGAGGAGACTGAGAAGCCAGCCCTATGCCTCATCTCAGGGAGGAGACTGGAGAAGCCGGCCCTATGCCTCGTGTCAGGGAGGAGACTGGAGAAGCCGTCCCTATGCCTCGTCTCAGGGAAGAGACTGGAGAAGCCGGCCCTATGCCTCGTGTCAGGGAGGAGACGAGAAGCCGGCCCTATGCCTTGTCTCAGGGAGGAGACTGGAGAGGCCGGCCCTGTGCCTCGTCTCAGGGAGGAGACTGGAGAAGCCAGCCCTATGCCTCGTCTCAAGGAGGAGACTGGAGAAGCCAGCCCTATGCCTCGTCTCAAGGAGGAGACTGGAAAGCCCAGCCCTATGCCTCGTCTCAGGGAGGAGACTGGAAAGCCCGGCCCTATGCCTCGTCTCAGGAAGGAGACTGGAAAGCCCGGCCCTATGCCTCGTCTCAGGGAGGAGACTGGAGAAGCCAGCCCTATGCCTCGTCTCAGGGAGGAGACTGGAGAAGCCAGCCCTATGCCTCGTCTCAGGGAGGAGACTGGAAAGCCCAGCCCTATGCCTCGTCTCAGGGAGGGAACTGGAGAAGCCCGGCCCTATGCCTCGTCTCAGGGAGGAGACTAGAGAAGCCAGCCCCATGCCTCGTCTGTATTGTTTTCCACCTATATCCTTCCAGTAAAGAAGCCCCCTGGTTTACTGCAGACCCTGACTCTCAGGACTTATTTCCCATTGGGGTGCACCACGCCTTACCATCCCTTACGGAGAGCAGTAACACCTGGTGACACCTTGACCTTATCCAGGGGACCCAGCGTAGCGTTGGGGCCACCGCAAACCCAGCCACTGCACATCCTTACCCCACGAGTCGAGATCTTGAATGGAGCACCAGACCCAGGAAGACTGACAGTCATCTTGTGTTTCTTCCATTCTCTAATAATTGCGCCAACCGTTGTTGCCTTCTCGCCAAGCTGCTTGCCTATTGTCCAGCCTTGTGCAGGTCAACAGCCTTGTCCCGGGTGTCCTTAGACAGCTCTTTGGTCTTGGCCATGGTGGAGAGGTTGGAGTGTGATTGTGTGTGGACAGGTGTCTTTTATACCGGTAACGAGTCCAAACAGGTGTAATTAATACAGGTAATGAGCGCAGAGTCGGAGGACTTCTTAAAGAAACAATAACAGGTCTGTGAGAGCAGAATTCTTGCTGGTTAGTAGGTGATCAAATACTTATTTCATGCAATAAAATGCTAATTATTTAAAAATCATACAATGTTAGGGCTGCAGCATTTGATCTGCAAGGTCTGAACAAAAAAAAAATAATCATACAGTGTGATTTTTCTGGATTTTTTTTCACAGTTGAAGTGAACCGGTCCGATATCTGAGGTGGGAATGTGTGCCACACCACTAATCTAGCCAGTTAAAGCTGGCTCTCCAGCCCTCCAGCAAAGGCCCTGTGTTCCTCGCTGGAGGCCCCAGGCTGCATACTTCTGTCTCCTGTAGAGCGCACGCGCTTGCTCTTAAAAGACCATTACACAATTACTCCAATATCCACCAGCCAATGGCCGACTCCATGGAGTATTTAAAGGGGCATTCCGGTTGTTTGAAGTAATCCCCTATAAATAGGATAGCTATTAGATTGGTGGAGGTCCTACCGCTGGGTCCCCACTGATCACAAGAATGGGGACCCCATACACCTTGCAGCCCACTGAAGTGAACAGAATGGACAGTCAGTCGTATGATTCTATGGGAATCCTGGAGATTGTAGGACCCCACCACCATCACTGTGTATAGCATAAGGACAGGAGAGGTGAGAACTGATTATCTATCATCACTAGAACATCCTGCTTATCACTGTGTATAGTATATGGACAGGAGAGGTGAGAACTGATTATCTATCATCACTAGAACACCCTGCTTATCACGGTGTATAGTATAAGGACAGGAGAGAACACAGGAGAGGTGAGAACTGATTATCTATCATCACTAGAACATCCTGCTTATCACTGTGTATAGTATAAGGACAGGAGAGAACACAGGAGAGGTGAGAACTGATTATCTATCATCACTAGAACACCCTGCTTATCACTGTGTATAGTATAAGGACAGGAGAGGTGAGAACTGATTATCTATCATCACTAGAACACCCTGCTTATCACTGTGTACAGTATAAGGACAGGAGAGGTGAGAACTGATTATCTATCATCACTAGAACATTCTGCTTATCACTGTGTACAGTATAAGGACAGGAGAGAACACAGGAGAGGAGAGAACTGATTATCTATCATCACTAGGACACCCTGCTTATCACTGTGTATAGTATCAGGACAGGAGAGAACACAGGAGAGGTGAGAACTGATTATCTATCATCACTAGAACATCCTGCTTATCACTGTGTATAGTATAAGGACAGGAGAGAACACAGGAGAGGTGAGAACTGATTATCTATCATCACTAGAACACCCTGCTTATCACTGTGTATAGTATAAGGACAGGAGAGAACACAGGAGAGGTGAGAACTGATTATCTATCATCACTAGAACACCCTGCTTATCACTGTGTATAGTATAAGGAGAGGAGAGAACACAGGAGAGGTGAGAACTGATTATCTATCATCACTAGAACTCCCTGCTTATCACTGTGTATAGTATAAGGACAGGAGAGAACACAGGAGAGGTGAGAACTGATTATCTATCATCACTAGAACACCCTGCTTATCACTGTGTATAGTATAAGGACAGGAGAGAACACAGGAGAGGTGAGAACTGATTATACATAATCAATAGAACACCCTGCTTATCACTGTGTATAGTATAAGGACAGGAGAGAACACAGGAGAGGTGAGAACTGATTATCTATCATCACTAGAACACCCTGCTTATCACTGTGTATAGTATAAGGACAGGGGAGAACACAGGAGAGGGGAGAACTGATTATCTATCATCACTAGAACACCCTGCTTATCACTGTGTATAGTATAAGGACAGGAGAGGTGAGAACTGATTATCTATCATCACTAGAACACCCTGCTTATCACTGTGTATAGTATAAGGACAGGAGAGAACACAGGAGAGGTGAGAACTGATTATCTATCATCACTAGAACACCCTGCTTATCACTGTGTATAGTATAAGGACAGGAGAGGTGAGAACTGATTATCTATCATCACTAGAACACCCTGCTTATCACTGTATATAGTATAAGGACAGGAGAGGTAAGAACTGATTATCTATCATCACTAGAGCACCCTGCTCATCACTGTGTATTGTATAAGGACAGGAGAGGTGAGAACTGATTATATAACATCACTAGAACACCCTGCTTATCACTGTGTATAGTATAAGGACAGGAGAGAACACAGGAGAGGTGAGAACTGATTATCTATCATCACTAGAACACCCTGCTTATCACTGTGTATAGTATAAGGACAGGAGAGAACACAGGAGAGGTGAGGACTGATTATCAATCACCACTAAAACACCCTGCTTATCACTGTGTATAGTATAAGGACAGGAGAGAACACAGGAGAGGTGAGAACTGATTATCTATCATCACTAGAACACCCTGCTTATCACTGTGTATAGTATAAGGACAGGAGAGAACACAGGAGAGGTGAGGACTGATTATCTATCACCACTAGAACACCCTGCTTATCACTGTGTATAGTATATGGACAGGAGAGGTGAGAACTGATTATATATCATCACTAGAACACCCTGCTTATCACTGTGTATAGTATAAGGACAGGAGAGAACACAGGAGAGGTGAGAACTGATTATCTATCATCACTAGAACACCCTGCTTATCACTGTGTATAGTATAAGGACAGGAGAGGTGAGAACTGATTATATATCATCACTAGAACACCCTGCTTATCACTGTGTATAATATAAGGACAGGAGAGAACACAGGAGAGGTGAGAACTGATTATCTATCATCATAGAACACCCTGCTTATCACTGTGTATAGTATAAGGACAGAACACAGGAGAGGTGAGAACTGATTATCTATCATCATTAGAACACCCTGCTTATCACTGTGTATAGTATAAGGACAGGAGAGAACACAGGAGAGGTGAGAACTGATTATCATCACTAGAACACCCTGCTTATCACTCTGTATAGTATAAGGACAGGAGAGGTGAGAACTGATTATCTATCATCACTAGAACACCCTGCTTATCACTGTGTATAGTATAAGGACAGGAGAGGTGAGAACTGATTATCTATCATCACTAGAACACCCTGCTTATCACTGTGTATAGTATAAGGACAGGAGAGAACACCGGAGAGTTGAGAACTGATTATCTATCATCACTAGAACACCCTGCTTATCACTGTGTATAGTATAAGGACAGGAGAGAACACAGGAGAGGTGAGAACTGATTATCTATCATCACTAGAACATCCTGCTTATCACTGTGTATAGTATAAGGACAGGGGAGAACACAGGAGAGGTGAGAACTGATTATCTATCATCACTAGAACACCCTGCTTATCACTGTGTATAGTATAAGGACAGGAGACAACACAGGAGAGGTGAGAACTGATGATCTATCATCATTAGAACACCCTGCTTATCACTGTGTATAGTATAAGGACAGGAGAGAACACAGGAGAGGTGAGAACTGATTATCTATCATCACTAGAACACCCTGTTTATCACTGTGTATAGTATAAGGAGAGGAGAGAACACAGGGGAGGTGAGAACTGATTATCTATCATCACTAGAACACCCTGCTTATCACTGTGTATAGTATAAGGACAGGAGAGAACACAGGAGAGGTGAGAACTGATTATCTATCATCACTAGAACACCCTGCTTATCACTGTGTATAGTATAAGGACAGGAGAGAACACAGGAGAGGTGAGAACTGATTATCTATCATCACTAGATCACCCTGCTTATTACTGTGTATAGTATAAGGACAGGAGAGGTGAGAACTGATTATCTATCATCACTAGAACACCCTGCTTATCACTCTGTATAGTATAAGGACAGGAGAGGTGAGAACTGATTATCTATCATCATTAGATCACCCTGCTTATTACTGTGTATAGTATAAGGACAGGAGAGGTGAGAACTGATTATCTATCATCACTAGAACACCCTGCTTATCACTGTGTATAGTATAAGGACAGGAGAGGTGAGAACTGATTATCTATCATCATTTGAACACCCTGCTTATCACTGTGTATAGTATAAGGACAGGAGAGGTGAGAACTGATTATCTATCATCACTAGAACACCCTGCTTATCACTGTGTATAGTATAAGGACAGGAGAGAACACCGGAGAGTTGAGAACTGATTATCTATCATCACTAGAACACCCTGCTTATCACTGTGTATAGTATAAGGACAGGAGAGAACACAGGAGAGGTGAGAACTGATTATCTATCATCACTAGAACACCCTGCTTATCACTGTGTATAGTATAAGGACAGGAGAGAACACCGGAGAGTTGAGAACTGATTATCTATCATCACTAGAACACCCTGCTTATCACTGTGTATAGTATAAGGACAGGAGAGAACACAGGAGAGGTGAGAACTGATTATCTATCATCACTAGAACACCCTGCTTATCACTGTGTATAGTATAAGGACAGGAGAGAACACAGGAGAGGTGAGAACTGATTATCTATCATCACTAGAACACCCTGCTTATCACTGTGTATAGTATAAGGACAGGAGAGAACACAGGAGAGGTGAGAACTGATTATCTATCATCACTAGAACACCCTGCTTATCACTGTGTATAGTATAAGGACAGGGGAGAACACAGGAGAGGGAGAACTGATTATCTATCATCACTAGAACACCCTGCTTATCACTGTGTATAGTATAAGGACAGGAGAGGTGAGAACTGATTATCTATCATCACTAGAACACCTTGCTTATCACTGTGTATAGTATAAGGACAGGAGAGAACACAGGAGAGGTGAGAACTGATTATCTATCATCACTAGAACACCCTGCTTATCACTGTGTATAGTATAAGGACAGGAGAGAACACAGGAGAGGTGAGAACTGATTATCTATCATCACTAGAACACCCTGCTTATCACTGTATATAGTATATGGACAGGAGAGAACACAGGAGAGGTGAGAACTGATTATCTATCATCACTAGAACACTCTGCTTATCACTGTGTATAGTATAAGGACAGGAGAGGTGAGAACTGATTATCTATCATCACTAGAACACCCTGCTTATCACTGTGTATAGTATAAGGACAGGAGAGAATACAGGAGAGGTGAGAACTGATTATCTATCATCACTAGAACACCCTGCTTATCACTGTGTATAGTATAAGGACAGGAGAGAACACAGGAGAGGTGAGAACTGATTATCTATCATCACTAGAACACCCTGCTTATCACTGTGTATAGTATAAGGACAGGAGAGAACACAGGAGAGGTGAGAACTGATTATCTATCATCACTAGAACACTCTGCTTATCACTGTGTATAGTATAAGGACAGGAGAGGTGAGAACTGATTATCTATCATCACTAGAACACCCTGCTTATCACTGTGTATAGTATAAGGACAGAAGAGAATACAGGAGAGGTGAGAACTGATTATCATCACTAGAACACCCTGCTTATCACTGTGTATAGTATAAGGACAGGAGAGGTGAGAACTGATTATCTATCATCACTAGAACACCCTGCTTATCACTGTGTATAGTATAAGGACAGGAGAGGTGAGAACTGATTATCTATCATCACTAGAACACTCTGCTTATCACTGTATATAGTATAAGGACAGGAGAGGTGAGAACTGATTATCTATCATCACTAGAACACCCTGCTTATCACTGTGTATAGTATAAGGACAGTAGAGAACACAGGAGAGGTGAGAACTGATTATCTATCATCACTAGAACACCCTGCTTATCACTGTGTATAGTATAAGGACAGGAGAGAACACAGGAGAGGTGAGAACTGATTATCTATCATCACTAGAACACCCTGCTTATCACTGTGTATAGTATAAGGACAGGAGAGGTGAGGACTGATTATCTATCATCACTAGAACACCCTGCTTATCACTGTCTATAGTATAAGGACAGGAGAGGTGAGAACTGATTATCTATCACTAAAAACACCCTGCTTATCACTGTGTATAGTATAAGGACAGGAGAGAACACAGGAGAGGTGAGAACTGATTATCTATCATCACTAGAACACCCTGCTTATCACTGTGTATAGTATAAGGATAGGAGAGAACACAGGAGAGGAGAGAACTGATTATCTATCATCACTAGAACACCCTGCTTATCACTGTGTATAGTATAAGGACAGGAGAGGTGAGAACTGATTATCTATTATCACTAGAACACCCTGCTTATCACTGTGTATAGTATAAGGACAGGAGAGGTGAGAACTGATTATCTATCACTAGAACACCCTGCTTATCACTGTGTATAGTATAAGGACAGGAGAGGTGAGAACTGATTATCTATCATCACTAGAACACCCTGCTTATCACTGTGTATAGTATAAGGACAGGAGAGAACACAGGAGAGGTGAGAACTGATTATCTATCATCACTAGAACACCCTGCTTATCACTGTGTATAGTATAAGGACAGGAGAGAACACAAGAGAGGTGACAACTGATTATCTATCATCACTAGAACACCCTGCTTATCACTGTGTATAGTATAAGGACAGGAGAGAACACAAGAGAGGTGAGAACTGATTATCTATCATCACTAGAACACCCTGCTTATCACTGTGTATAGTATAAGGACAGGAGAGAACACAAGAGAGGTGAGAACTGATTATCTATCATCACTAGAACACCCTGCTTATCACTGTGTATAGTATAAGGACAGAAGAGAACACAGGAGAGGTGAGAACTGATTATCATCACTAGAACACCCTGCTTATCACTGTGTATAGTATAAGGACAGGAGAGGTGAGAACTGATTATCTATCATCACTAGAACACCCTGCTTATCACTGTATATAGTATAAGGACAGGAGAGAACACAGGAGAGGTGAGAACTGATTATCTATCATCACTAGAACACCCTGCTTATCACTGTGTATAGTATAAGGACAGGGGAGAACACAGGAGAGGGGAGAACTGATTATCTATCATCACTAGAACACCCTGCTTATCACTGTGTATAGTATAAGGACAGGAGAGGTGAGAACTGATTATCTATCATCACTAGAACACCTTGCTTATCACTGTGTATAGTATAAGGACAGGAGAGAACACAGGAGAGGTGAGAACTGATTATCTATCATCACTAGAACACCTTGCTTATCACTGTGTATAGTATAAGGACAGGAGAGAACACAGGAGAGGTGAGAACTGATTATCTATCATCACTAGAACACCCTGCTTATCACTGTGTATAGTATAAGGACAGGAGAGAATACAGGAGAGGTGAGAACTGATTATCTATCATCACTAGAACACCCTGCTTATCACTGTGTATAGTATAAGGACAGGAGAGAACACAGGAGAGGTGAGAACTGATTATCTATCATCACTAGAACACCCTGCTTATCACTGTGTATAGTATAAGGACAGGAGAGAACACAGGAGAGGTGAGAACTGATTATCTATCATCACTAGAACACTCTGCTTATCACTGTGTATAGTATAAGGACAGGAGAGGTGAGATCTGATTATCTATCATCACTAGAACACCCTGCTTATCACTGTGTATAGTATAAGGACAGAAGAGAATACAGGAGAGGTGAGAACTGATTATCTATCATCACTAGAACACCCTGCTTATCACTGTGTATAGTATAAGGACAGGAGAGGTGAGAACTGATTATCTATCATCACTAGAACACCCTGCTTATCACTGTGTATAGTATAAGGACAGTAGAGAACACAGGAGAGGTGAGAACTGATTATCTATCATCACTAGAACACCCTGCTTATCACTGTGTATAGTATAAGGACAGGAGAGAACACAGGAGAGGTGAGAACTGATTATCTATCATCACTAGAACACCCTGCTTATCACTGTGTATAGTATAAGGACATGAGAGGTGAGGACTTATTATCTATCATCACTAGAACACCCTGCTTATCACTGTCTATAGTATAAGGACAGGAGAGGTGAGAACTGATTATCTATCACTAGAACACCCTGCTTATCACTGTGTATAGTATAAGGACAGGAGAGAACACAGGAGAGGTGAGAACTGATTATCTATCATCACTAGAACACCCTGCTTATCACTGTGTATAGTATAAGGATAGGAGAGAACACAGGAGAGGAGAGAACTGATTATCTATCATCACTAGAACACCCTGCTTATCACTGTGTATAGTATAAGGACAGGAGAGGTGAGAACTGATTATCTATCATCACTAGAACACCCTGCTTATCACTGTGTATAGTATAAGGACAGGAGAGGTGAGAACTGATTATCTATCATCTAGAACACCCTGCTTATCACTGTGTATAGTATAAGGACAGGAGAGGTGAGAACTGATTATCTATCATCACTAGAACACCCTGCTTATCACTGTGTATAGTATAAGGACAGGAGAGAACACAGGAGAGGTGAGAACTGATTATCTATCATCACTAGAACACCCTGCTTATCACTGTGTATAGTATAAGGACAGGAGAGAACACAAGAGAGGTGAGAACTGATTATCTATCATCACTAGAACACCCTGCTTATCACTGTGTATAGTATAAGGACAGGAGAGAACACAAGAGAGGTGAGAACTGATTATCTATCATCACTAGAACACCCTGCTTATCACTGTGTATAGTATAAGGACAGAAGAGAACACAGGAGAGGTGAGAACTGATTATCATCACTAGAACACCCTGCTTATCACTGTGTATAGTATAAGGACAGGAGAGGTGAGAACTGATTATCTATCATCACTAGAACACCCTGCTTATCACTGTATATAGTATAAGGACAGGAGAGAACACAGGAGAGGTGAGAACTGATTATCTATCATCACTAGAACACCCTGCTTATCACTGTGTATAGTATAAGGACAGGAGAGGTGAGAACTGATTATCTATCATCACTAGAACACCCTGCTTATCACTGTGTATAGTATAAGGACAGGAGAGAACACAGAAGAGGTGAGAACTGATTATCTATCATCACTAGAACTCCCTGCTTATCACTGTGTATAGTATAAGGACAGGAGGAACAGGAGGTGAGAACTGATTATCTATCATCACTAGAACACCCTGCTTATCACTGTGTATAGTATAAGGACAGGAGAGGTGAGAACTGATTATCTATCATCACTAGAACACCCTGCTTATCACTGTGTATGAGTATAAGGACAGGAGAGAACACAGGAGAGGTGAGAACTGATTATCTATCATCACTAGAACACCCTGCTTATCACTGTGTATAGTATAAGGACAGGAGAGAACACAGGAGAGGTGAGAACTGATTATCTATCATCACTAGAACACCCTGCTTATCACTGTGTATAGTATAAGGACAGGAGAGAAGGTGAGAACTGATTATCTATCATCACTAGAACACCCTGCTTATCACTGTGTATAGTATAAGGACAGGAGAGAACACAGGAGAGGTGAGAACTGATTATCTATCATCACTAGAACACCCTGCTTATCACTGTATATAGTATAAGGACAGGAGAGAACACAGGAGAGGTGAGAACTGATTATCTATCATCACTAGAACACCCTGCTTATCACTGTGTATAGTATAAGGACAGGAGAGAACACAGGAGAGGTGAGAACTGATTATCTATCATCACTAGAACACCCTGCTTATCACTGTGTATAGTATAAGGACAGGAGAGAACACAGGAGAGGTGAGGACTGATTATCTATCATCACTAGAACACCCTGCTTATCACTGTGTATGAGTATAAGGACAGGAGAGAACACAGGAGAGGTGAGAACTGATTATCTATCATCACTAGAACACCCTGCTTATCACTGTGTATAGTATAAGGACAGGAGAGAACACAGGAGAGGTGAGGACTGATTATCTATCATCACTAGAACACCCTGCTTATCACTGTGTATAGTATAAGGACAGGAGAGAACACAGGAGAGGTGAGAACTGATTATCTATCATCACTAGAACACCCTGCTTATCACTGTGTATAGTATAAGGACAGGAGAGAACACAGGAGAGGTGAGGACTGATTATCTATCATCACTAGAACACCCTGCTTATCACTGTGTATAGTATAAGGACAGGAGAGTAACACAGGAGAGGAGAGAACTGATTATCTATCATCACTAGAACACCCTGCTTATCACTGTGTATAGTATAAGGACAGGAGAGAACACAGGAGAGGTGAGAACTGATTATCTATCATCACTAGAACACCCTGCTTATCACTGTGTATGAGTATAAGGACAGGAGAGAACACAGGAGAGGTGAGAACTGATTATCTATCATCACTAGAACACCCTGCTTATCACTGTGTATAGTATAAGGACAGGAGAGAACACAGGAGAGGTGAGGACTGATTATCTATCATCACTAGAACACCCTGCTTATCACTGTGTATAGTATAAGGACAGGAGAGAACACAGGAGAGGTGAGAACTGATTATCTATCATCACTAGAACACCCTGCTTATCACTGTGTATAGTATAAGGACAGGAGAGAACACAGGAGAGGTGAGGACTGATTATCTATCATCACTAGAACACCCTGCTTATCACTGTGTATAGTATAAGGACAGGAGAGGTGAGAACTGATTATCTATCATCACTAGAACACCCTGCTTATCACTGTGTATAGTATAAGGACAGGAGAGAACACAGGAGAGGTGAGAACTGATTATCTATCATCACTA